>WSLM01000546.1:0-15023 GCA_019677335.1 Ceratobasidium sp. UAMH 11750 | reverse complement strand
CTGGATCAGGTGATATCATGATCCACCTCGGAGTATTGATCTAGCGTCCAGCGACGCGAAGATAATCGACCAAGGTAAAGCAGGCATCATCCAGTTCCCACCAACTGACCCTTGATCGTGTTTTTTGAGGGCGCTTAGACGCTTTTAAGAGGTATTTGGTTGTTTTCTCAAGAGCCAGATCGAAATTAAATGATCGGCCAAAGCAAAAGCCTTTAAATATCGGTCGCATATATGTGTATGTTGTTTGTTTCGGCGAAAGTCAATTGGGTGGCTCTATGGGTTCAGATCTACGTTCTGTGGAAGCGCGTTGAGCTAAGCCAAGGAATCCGGGGTCTTCACATTCGGTTTCTACAATGGAACTCAGTCTAATGCGAGTACACCGATATTCTGTGTGTGCATATGCTCAAAAAATATGAAATGTATGCATATGTCAAGGAAATGTTAGACAGCATGTGATTGTACAGACATTTTGGTGGTAAAAGCTACCTGCAAGGACCCCGGATCTTCTGTTCAGTTTAAGGTGCTTCCACAGAATGTTGATCTGAACCCATAGAGCCACCCAATCGACTTTCGCCGAAACAAACAATATACACATATATGCGACCGATATTTAAAGACTTTTGCTTTGGCCGATCATTTAATTTCGATCTGGCTCTTGAGAAAACGACCAAATACCTCTCAAAAGCGTCTAAGCGCCCTCAAAAAACACGACCAAGGGTCAGTTGGTGGGAATTGGATGACGCCTGCTTTACATGCTGTGATAATTGCGGCCGAAGACTGCCCGGACTCGGTCTTCGACCCACATGAGCAGGTGCACAGATGTCAGGCTGTGGCAGGTTCGACAGATGATCGCTCTGTTGGTGATGGTGCCGAGCGAATTCGAGTGCCTTCTGCGTTTGACACGCCCTCGCAAATCCGGATGGGGGTCGGTTATTCTAGGCCAAAGAGCAGGAGAGCCTACTGACCTGAGGCAATAAATAGTGTTTATCCCGGGAGCTCGAACAGCGTACCTATCCCTCTTCTAGGTGAGGCGAAAAGTTGCGAACGAATAGAGCGACCTTGACTTGAGATGAACCTAGACAAGTAAGTGCCCCGCGACACAAAAAAGACTTGCCGCCGCTTTTGCGTTGGTGGCCCATGCGTCCGCCAATCACCCTAACATAAGCCCAAGTTATGCCCATGAGTCCTTTGTGCTACATCGTCCTCGACTCTTCGCTATTTTTTTTAGGCCGATCAAACGAGAACACGTGTTTCGATGAGCCGACAGGTCGAGGCAATGCAGACCAAACAGCGAGGGAACCTTTATCTTTTCTCCTGAAACATGTTTATACGTGGTGATATCCCTCGTCAAGTAGTATAGCATGAGCATCATGCGATCAAGGATCAAAACGCGCGCTTGCCCTGTTCGCATCAAGCGCCCGCCCGCCCGCTCTCGTACTCGGCGTGTTCCGATGACCGACTCGCAGCGGTGCGTCCACTCGAAATTCCGCGAAGCATTCAACTCTTATTTCATTCCTTTATGCCCATGCCCAAGTTGGGTGTTGCCCGACATTGTGTCGTTGATGCCGACCCTTGGTTTGAAATCCGGCCAGACGAACATCGCTTCTAGCGACGAAGACAATTCACTATGCGCCCTGCAGGGCCTGTTCGCATTCATCCTGCTAATCTAGGGCTGACCGCGCCGTTGCCCTCGTCGTGCTATAAAACATGCTGCCAAGCTCTCCATTGTCGGCAGCGAGTTCCTCCGCTTGCCTCGGTTACGTCCTTGTTTCACGATGTTCTCTTTGCAAGCCCTCTCGCTTTTGCTCGCGGCGTCGACCCTTGTCCGAGGTACTCCCGTCGTGACCCGGGACAATTCGAACAACTGCGCCTCTGGGCTGATTGCTGCACTCGAGCAGCCGGACTTGGAGGCCAGTACTTCGGCACACCTCTTGGAAGATGCCGTCAGGTCGTCGGGAGGAAGCTATCTTTGCGATCTGTTCTCGAGCCAGGCCGTCACTCTCTTCGTTCCACAAAACAAGGTATGTCCAGTTCAACTTGTCCCTCGGTGTTTTTCGGTGGTTAACGCGCACGTGTAGGCATACGATCCCGACCACCCGTCGGTTGGTGACGACCCCGTGGGTGTGTGGTCGTACAGCACGGTTTTCGGTACTCCCGAGGATGGCTTCAAGGTTACCAACACCTCGCTCACTCGCAAGGGTGCTGCCCAGTCCCGTTCGTCTGCCTCGTCGGGTCTCCAGTGGCCGGCGAGGAGCTCGCGCAAGAGGGCGGGTGGTCTGCTTGACAACAATCAAGTTCAGGTACGTCCTTTCTTTCAAGGGTTCAATTATCTTTCCTAATTCGTTCTTTTGTACATTAGATCGTTGACCAGATATCCTCTTCCTCCAAGAAACGGTGGAACGACGGTCCGTTGTACATCGTTGACCGCCCTGTTGGGAGTGCCTTGGTCCTGAAGAGGGCGTCGTACAAGAATGTGGTCATTATGGTTATCGACCGACTCCTTACCAAGCCGACCACGGTATCCGACCTCCTCTGCAAGCCTCTTGTCAGCAGCGCCCCATACGGGTTTACCAAGTTTGGCGGAGGGCTGCAAAAGGCTGGTCTGTTGGACTATGTGGACCAGGGTTTCAAGAGCACGGTAAGCGCGGGTTCTCCACTTTTTTTCATGGCGTGTGCTTACCATGTCAAACAGGTCTTTGCTCCGACCGACCAGGCGTTTTACGACTCCGACTGCTCCAACGACGATGTCCCGACCCTCGAGAACCACTTTTTCTTCGGCAAGATCGTCTACTCTACCATATTCCCGTACGTCTCCCAGGCGACCGCTAAATCGGGCAAGGAACTCTACTTTAGCTACGAGGATGGCATTCATTACGTCCAATGTGGCTCGACCAAGGCGATCATCCTCCGTAGTGATGTTACCTCCAAGTGGGGAACGATGCATGTTATCGACAAGGTCTTGAAGTGCTAGTGGGGGGCGGGGTAACTGGACCCTGTTACGGACTGAACGCTTTGCTACGATTGACCGAACACTTGTTGTTTCATGGACGTTGATGCTTTTAAAGACTTGTATGCCATCGTGTAGTCACACAACCGCGCCCGCTTGTACCTGCAGAACACGTATACCTTTTTAGTTGCTTCTCCGATGGGCGTTCGCGTAAATGGGTGGGTTAGCACTGCTTGGCCGTTTTCGACGGGGAAGAGGTTGTATGGCAAGCCATACGTTGAGGGTTTGGAGTGTTTCGGGCTATGTATGCGTCGCATATACTACGAGCAAGGTGAGCCAAACCCGCCTAAAGTTAGGAGTGATGGTTCGGAGATTAAACGCATTTTAAATAAATGGCTAATTCGTCCAATTTAAACATGCGCGCGTAGATGCTCGGCACTCGTCCCGATTTGCAAAATGGTTTGGCGATTTCGACGCGCTTTTTTCCCTACTATCATGCTGTAAATGCTCATTCTAGTGGCAAACCAGGACTCGCGTGTATCCTCCCGAGATAGCTGACTCAAGCAGATGGATGGTGCGCTAGAACATGAGATCTTCCAACATGGCTCGTTCCTCGCATTTTTACAGTTAAACGCGCGAGGGCCGAATGCAAGCCGAACGCAGTCCCGGAGGCCATCTAGTCATGAGACGCCCTTTGCCCTACATGAGGGAGGCGCGCGGTTCTCGGCCTGACAGTTTTGACAGGACAGCGCTCATTAGTGATGACGGGGCGCCAAATGTGAATTTTGGGTATCGTCTTTCGTTCGACGCACCATCGAACTCGTCATGGCGTCGAGCACCAACCACGGTAGGTCGTTGAGCGGTAGATCCCACCGAATTCTGGCAATGAGTGGCGTGCCTGACCTTGGAGCTATAAATGTGCTGGGGCTCAGCCTCGGGCTACTTTGGGACCGGGGAACAGGTCAATCTCGGCTCATTGCGCACCAAGTCTACGCCTCTTCTGGACGAGGTGAAAAGGCGAGCACTGCATCGTGTCTGGAAACGAGGCTCGGAGAAGCGGTGATCTGCAAACGAGATGGGACCGGATAAGTTAGATTGTGGGCCTCGCGGCACCGGGTTAGCGAAAAAGTGGTGCTTGTTTGGAGGCGTCAAAGGCGTGCGGTGTGCCAATCAGTCTTCCAGAGGCCCGAGAGTGGCGATAGCTATACCTATTCTTTGCCGACATTCCTTGGTATTTTTCCCGAATCACACCGAGCGCTTGCTCAATCGGCCAAATTGACGCTTGCACGCGTTTGATGAGCTGATGGATCGGAGCGCGGTCGAGCTATCCAGATCACGTAGTGTGGTGGCATCATCCGGGTAGACTCGGGGGACCAGGGAGCAGATCTGCCTTTTCAGTACCAAGCGCTCACCACGCTTGTACTCGGCATGGGCTCCTGGCCGAGTCGCCACTGCTGCGAGCTCGAATCTCTTTGCTCTTACGTACAAATTGCCACGCATATATCCGCTTTACCCGACGACTCGGCCACCATCCTTTAACTATGAGAAGCAGATTCGACCGCAATTTCATCTTTGAAGCTACACCGCTAAACCATATCTCGGCTGGTCATTGTCCGATGGAGGTCGTGAACGGCTACCCTGGGTCCATGCGCAACCAGCAAGGCGAGCGTTGCTTCTGACGAACAATTCACTAGACGCCCTGCAGGGTCCAATCTCATTCATGCCGCTAATCCGGTACTGGTCACATCGCCGTCCTCTCAGAGCTATAAAAAAGACTGCCCAGTCCTCATCAAGGGGCAGCGAGGTTCTCTCTGCCTTGTCCCCCGCGTCGTAGTCCCACGATGTTCCCTTCTCGAGTCCTCTCGGTTTTGCTCGCGGCGTCGGCTGTCGTTCATGCTTCGCCTGTCGTTTCTCGCGGCATTAACCCGGGCAAGCAGGACGGTTACATCTCCGGGATGCTCAAGAAGCTTGATGAACTGGGCTTGACGACCTCGTCACGTTTTTTGAAGGACGCCATCAACTCCCCAGGGGGCGGCTATCTCGTCGACATGTTCAAGAGCCAGAAGGTCACGTTCATAGTCCCCAAAAATAGCGTACGTCCCATCCAGTTTGCCACCTTCCCCGTTTTCTTACTAATTAGCGTACACCTCAGGCGTTCGATTCCGATCATCCCTCGATCGGTGACGACCCTGTGAGCGTGTTCTCTTACAGCACGGTCTACGGTACCCCCGAGGATGGTTTCAAGATCACCAACACCTCGCTCACTCGCAAGGGTGCTTCCCAGTCCCGTTCGTCTGCTTCGTCGGGTCTCAAGTGGCCAGGAAGGAGCTCGCGCAAGAGGTGGAATGGGCTGCTCGATAATAACCAGGTTCAGGTTCGCCGTTTTTGCCCAAGTATCGAATTACCGTTCCCAACTCTTTTGGTATTAGATCATCGACCAGTTTTCTTCTACCTCGAAGAAGCGCTGGGACAACAACGGTCCCACGATCATAATTGACCGCCCGCAGGACAGCGCCACAGTGGTATCGAGGTCGTCTTACAAGAACATCGTCATTCTTGTCATCAAGGTGATCCTCGCATTGCCACCCAAGGTATCTGACCTGCTCTGCAAGCCTCTCGTCAGCAGTGCCCCGAACGGGTTTACCGAGTTTGGTGGTGCTCTGCAGAAGGCTGGCCTATTGGACTATGTGGACAACGGTTTCAAGAGCACGGCAAGTGCACACCCTCGAATTTGGCTTGGCGTGTTCTAATTTTATTATATAATAAACAGGTGTTTGTTCCGACCGACCAGGCGTTTTACGATGCCAACCTCTCCGGTGACGAGATCACGCCTTTCCTGAAGAACCACTTTTTCTTTGGCAAGGTCGTCTACTCTACGTTGGTCACCAGAATTCCCGAGGCGACCGCCGAATCTGGCAAGGAGCTCTACTTTAGCTACGAGGACGGCGTGCATTACGTTTCATGCGGCTCGGACAAGGCGATCATCCTCCGCAGTGATGTTACCTCTAAGTGGGGAGTGGTGCATATCATAGACAAGCCTTTGAAGTGCTATTCGTAAGGGTGGGGTGACTGGACCCTCTCATGACTTTTTGACTGAACGCTCTGCCCCGATTGAACGAACGTTTGTGGTTTCACGGACGTTGATGTTGAACTTTTCTTTTTTCTTGGAACTTGTCTGTCATCATGTAGTCACACAACCTTGTCTGTTTGTACTTGGAGAACCTGTATACTTGTTTGGTTGGGTATGTCGCTCGAGAGCGTGTTGGTGGGTGTTGCTGATGCTCCGAGCGTTGGACATTGACACGTCACAAAATGCTGAAAGAAACATTGTCGTACTATTCATTGACCAGGATACGGCCTTGCAGTAAGAGCGTTGCTGAGAATGATCGGGGGTGAATTGTTCATGCGGAAAAGTTCTCTCCGGTGCACCGATTTCAGCTCACGCCATGCGCTGTCGTTAAAAGTGTGAATAGGATCGACTAAAATCCAGACACGTGCAAGGCACACCCTCGCGCATATAGCTTAGTTTGATCATGTCTGCTAATTGCTTCTGGTATGCACCATTCCTAACCCCTATCATCCACGCGTGGGAAGTACCTTACACCGCCCTCGGGATAAAACTCTCCACCCACTATATCGGAATTTGTTCCTACTTCACCCGATCGTCCCGAATCTATGAGGTGAAGCCGATAAGAGCGTTTGTTGGACCCGCGGCAGCGATTTTCAACCCATATATCCAAACCGTTCATGTATTGACGAAATATGTCGGTTCCATATAGGCGCATATATCTATTATAAATCTTTACAAGAGATGGAACGTAAGGCAAGGAATGTGCTAGGGTTTGTCGTCCGGAACCTCTTCGATTTGCGAACCAGGGAAGCTGCCAGGAATAGATGCTAGAGCCGACTGTAACATCTCTTGGTACCTGTAGTCCCACCCGTCTGTCGTGCAGAAGCAAAGCAACTCCCTGATGTAGCAGGAGAACGCACCCGGAGTCAATAAAAAGAATAGCAAGGCCCTCAAATAAACTCACACTTCGTAAACGACCTTCCAGGCAAGCGGATTTGAACCCAGATCTGAGGCGCAAGGGTCTGGGCTGGTGCTTAAAAAACCCCAATACTCTCGTAGGTTCGAGCGTGAAGAGGGGTTTGAATGAAAGTACACCTCTTCACTCGATTCAGTTTCCTCGGATTGAGGCGGGTAGAGATGCACCGTGCGGAAAAGTAGGGTACCTGCGGCAGGATGTTAGGTGATACTCGAACAAGCACATAACGCGCTCGTACAGTATAATATTTCGTCAAGATTTATGCCAGTCTGGCTGGATATGCGTCGAGCTTGATTCGTAAACTCGTCCCACGATGAGGGTGATACGCCCCCGGGCCTGTCAATTATACCACCTTTGCACCCGCAAACGGGGGAGCTATTGGGGATCGACAAGCGTTAATCCTCGAAGGTATGATGCATAATTTCTCACCTATTCCAGCCGTCGTTAGCTGTTGGAGAATTATAATGGGCAGGGTCCCAAGTACCACACATCATGTACTGTGGAGTGCGCTGTGATGGATGATCGATGCCGCCTCAGCTTCTGTTACTACCGAGGTATTGATCCAAAAACCTACATCTGGATTAGGTGGGGTTCCCTCGTGAAGTGAATGCCATTCCGATTGATGTTTTTCGCGTTCAACTACTCGACCGATGCCCCCCAGGTCGACCGTAAACGGAGGGGGTGTCTCACCTCTCCAGAAATAAAACCGTCCTGCTGGGAGCATATTACATTCGGCCGCCAATCGAGTAACCTCGAGCTCGGTGAATCCTATCCAGTCCAGGGCAGAAATACGGTCTAAAAAACGATGCGTGCGCGTATCGCCACAGTAGTCGAAGGCGTTCTGACTGCATATCAACATTGTGTGTCGTGTAGCAGGGTTGGCACCCTGCCACCCCCTCGGCTTTAATCTCGAGAGGTGATTGAACGTCTGAAAAACTAGCATGAGCGCAAACCGTCGGGTACCTCAATGATGCCAAACACCCACCTTAAGATCGCTGAACTGAACGCTCTCACCAGCGTCGATCTCGCCTTCCAATGTCGGGACGAGGGTGGCTTGTCCATTCGATTCGACGGCAATGTTAAAACTCTAATAAGATATGCTCGAGCCGTTTGCTGGAGCTTAGCGGTCAGGCACTCACTGAACTGGACATGATGAATCTGTTAGATGAAATAAATTTGTGGGCCGCCTTTCATGCCCGAGGGGTATCAGTTAGTTCGTTTTGAATGTACCAAGATCAAATCGACTGACCAAAATCCCTCGCATCTGTATTTCAAACTATATGTCAGTGGGTACCAATTTGGGGTAAAGACACATACACATTTTACTAGGGTAGCGCCACTGCTGACCTGAAGTAAAAAGTCAGAGTACGGAAGTCCTCCTGATGGCATGGTCGTTGGTTAACGCGGCCAGCCCAGATGGATGAGCAACTTTACTCGCGGTAACAACGACTCCATTGATCCCATAATATCCTTGAGTGATACCCACTAGATTGGCTATGTTTGGATGTCTGTGGAATATGTATAAGCTAGGGAGAAGCCCGCGCATTGAAAAGAATGCCTCACAGGACTCGCGAAATGCATTTCAACTGGTCCTCTGCGATCTCGAGTCGCTGTTAGGCCGCAGTGAGCGGGAGAGGGCAAGGTCCATACCTTAGCGGCAGCACCATCATTGGAGTGCGAGCTATATGTCTTGTAGATTACAGGCAGGTTTCCGTAGCGACCACGACGAGTGTTAACTCGGACCGCCGGGCGACCTTGCTCACCATTCCCAATTTGTTTGTATCGTCGTCTAAGGTAGTCCATATCCACAGTCTCGTATGGTCCTTCATACATCAACACTTGGTCAGTGACTTGGTATTCGGCTATCACCGGAACCTGCGATTGAAGGATCGGTTTTCACTGGAATACACGAACAGATCGTAAAGCTGCACACCTTGTCTATCAGAGCCGTTTTTGAACTGGATTCCCGGATCTGCATGAGCATTCGCAACTACCAACGACAAGCTGAGCTTTGGTTATGATCAATGGAAGATATTACTTTACTTGAGCATTGTTAACAAAGTCGTTTATCTCTTGTCGAAGGTCGGCGAAAGCCTGTAGCCTTTGTTCAGCGCTCGGAACTCCAGGTCGAAATCGGTTCTTGTTCTCCTTCTCGAACCGGTCTTTGATCATATTAAGATGGCTGGAGATGTGTTAAAGTCTACTCTGGGTCTTTCAAAAATTGTCAGCTCACCTTGAAATCTCCAAAAGCTCAAGATGTTGGGTGACATCCGCAGCTTCAACAATGAGGGACAAGCGCCCAAGTTGCATGGCTAACGAGGCGCATTGATCATCATCGTATCCTGAGGTCTGCAGCCAGTTGAATGGTTACACATCCCAGTTGTACATCAACCAAGAGGAAACAAACCTTGAAATTATCTATCACCCCCTTGATCGCGTGCTGGAGCTCGGAGAAGCCAGGCAAAGGTAGCTTGGCAGCTTGTAGCACTGAGCGAAATGCAGATTTGGACGTGGAACGACCGGTCTCGTGACTTTGTTTACCGAACATCTGGTCGCGATTGAATGCGGCGGTCTACTGACTTGCGTGTTCGTCTGGAGGTAGTGTCGGGGTCGCTCAGCGAGGATGCGCAGCGGGGGCACTGGCGATATTGTCGGGCTTCGGGCTGCTAGCCACAGCGCTTTTATGCTGGAATTGGGTGCCTGGTCGCGATCATACGCCACGCTACAAGGGAGGTCTCTTGGCGTGGGATCTTCCGCTTCATGCCGGATATGTCGCTTGCGGGCGTTCCGTCCTCGGCCTTGCTCTTCTCAGCGAATGTACTGTGCTTGGCGCGCGAGTAAAGGCCCTGACCTGATGCTTCTTTCATTGTCCTGTGCGCCGCTATCCAGAACTGCCGGAGCTGTACAACTCACAGGTTTCATTAGCGCATCTCGGGTTGATCATGAGAAATAGGGATTGCCCATCCACTTGCCAAATGCGCACTTGTATGCGCCGTCGAAGGCAATGTTTCAGTATCAACGGGCCCAGCCTCAATAGCAGGTTACTTGACACGGGTGATGCAGGGAGTTCACTCAGTGAACTCATGCGCGGGGCTGAGTAGAGTGGGAGCGAAAGGCTGTAAAGAGTATGGAAGAAATCGGTTACCTCGTTAGTCGGATGCCCACTTACAAATCCTGGGAACATGTTGGTTTATTCTCGTGTCCCCTCTTTGGCTAGGGTTCGCCCGAAGTGCACACCGGGGGGAAAAGAAAACAATGGGCCGCATACACGGTGGATTAATTTTGGTCGTCTCGACATGACAGAAATCAGGCTCTCCGCGAGATCCATCGCTCACGCGGTGTCCATAGGCTCGGCTGGTGCCTCGTCAAACATTAAACTCCCCTGCTGCTCCTTCAACCACTGCACGCTGCGCTTCTCGTCCAAAAAGTAGGTATAGCACTTGCGCAAGTCTGGCACGCTGATAGTTGTACTCGACCGGCGCTTGGCCACGAGCGCTGCGGTAGCGATTAGCTGAAGCGCATACCGGAGCGTCGTTTGTTGGGCCATGGTCGTGAGTACCGAGAGCGCATCGGGTTCGAGCGAGACGTCTTCTTCTTGACATCGGATCTGGATGATTTGCGCAATTTCGTCAGGTTCGTAGGGGCGGGTGCTAACGATGAGGATGCGGTCGAGGAGGTCGGCGGGGAGGCCGTGTGGAGCTTTGAATCGTGTGCCGCGGACGGGGGCAACGCCGCGGTTAGAGGCCATGACGACTAGTGGGGCGAGGTCGGATTCGAGTGCGCGGTTGAGGAAGGAGAAGCATTCGATGTCGAGCATGTGAACTTCATCTATGAAGAGGACCTGGGAGAGAGTTGGGGCAGGGAACAGACGAGGAGAGAGGAACTTACGCCTGGAACAATGTCGGCTTTCCCTTCTTCCCGCCATTCGCCCACTTTGGCATTAATTTGGTCCCGAAGCTCGGGTTTAATCTCGCCGGTGTCACCTGTGAAACCAAATTAGTCGCGAGGGGTGCTGGGACCAGAAATCATACCAGCAAAGAGCGCCATAAAGCCTTGTGTCCTGCTATTGATGACATCAATCTCGTGAAGACTGACGGTATGGACAACCTCGCGTCGTTTTTGAATCTCGCCCTCGGGACATTGGACGAAACGGGTGTCGGCGCCCATGGCATCATAGTCCCGGCTGCGCGAAAAACTGCGACCCAGCTTGGTGATCCTCCCCGCGGCCTTGTCGATTGTGATCACATCTCCAGCTAGGACCTTTTCTTTTGCAAGAGCATCGATCATCTTGTGGCCGAGGTCGTAGACGGTTTCCATGTCTGTCGTCTTGATAGTCAGCCGACCGGTTTTAGTTGCGCCCGTCAGTGAGCGGTCGATTTGGAGTTCGACGACCTCGCCCTCGATGAGCTCGGTTTCCTCTTTGATGCGCACGCCGATGGAACGTCGCAGGGCTTGAGTAAGGGCCTCGGTTTTTGAAAGGGACAGGGAAAAAACTTCGGAAGCAGCGATGGTCGTGAATGGAACGTCTGGGCCAAGGCTTTGTGCCATTCCTAGCGAAACTAGTTGAGTTAAGATTAATGGCGAAACGTGCGGGACTCACCCATGGCAATGGCAGTCTTGCCCGAGCTCGGCGGCCCAGCCAAAAGAATAGCGCGTCCGGCAATACGCCCCTCTTGAATCATTTTGAGAACGAGACCAGCAGCACGCCTCGCCTTGGGCTGTCCGACCATACCCTGCGAGTTGGGTCGAGGCTCGAGTCGGTCGTCGAGTCCGAGCCCGCGAATGTGTGAATGGGCACCTATCCGCTCGATTTTGGTGACATCACGCAGCTCTGCGGTGCCGGCGGTAATATTGTCCTGTAGGCGGGTTAGACGAGTGAAAGCCGACGGAGAAACGACTTGCCATCGTGGAAGCCGAAAACTCAGTCTCAGACGCACGTGACCGCGTGATTTACTGCCATGCTCTCCCGCCTGCTGCCTGGCCTCGGCCGGGCGTTCTCGACGTCGGTAGCGGCGTTGGCCAAACCGAATGTGCCAAAACGTCCCCCGTCGTCGCTGTCTGTCCCGGTCCAGGGATCATCGACCCAGTTCAAGACGTACAAGCCCGTCACCCCATCGCTGCGCCATCTCCGCCTGCCAGTCTCGCCGCATTTATTCCAAGGGCGGCCATTGCGAGCACTGACAATCGCCAAGCGAGAAAAGGCGGGTCGTGGACGGGGAGGACGGGTTGTCGTGCGGTCACGAGGGGGTGGACACCGCCAACGGCTCCGCATCGTCGACTTTATGCGCACGACGCCTGGTCCTCACGACGTCGTCCGCATCGAGTACGACCCCGGCCGTAGTGCACATATTGCCCTCATCAAATCCCGCGATCCTGCTTCCCTCCAACCTTGGAGCTATATCCTCGCCTGCGATGGTCTCCGGGCCGGCGACGTCGTCGAAAGTTTCCGGAGCGGTATACCTCCAGGTCTCATCGAGGGCTTTGTCGACTCTCCCGCCCCGACAAAACGCTCTATTCGTGCCCTTGCTGCTCCTTCTTCTCCCCAGGCTGCGCTTACGGCTGCTCCCGATGCCAGTGACATTGCCGCCGCCAATGCCTCTACCAACCTTTCACTCGGTGTACTTCGTGCTCGCACTCTTCGACCGGGCAATGTCCTCCCACTCAGACTGATCCCCGCTGGCGCACTTGTCCATGCCATCGCCCTCTCACCCACTGGCCGTGCAGTCCTCGTTCGTTCTGCAGGCACTTTTGCTCAAGTCGTGGCCCACGACGACCAAGGCCTGTGGACCCAGGTCCGGCTCCAGAGCGGCGAGGTTCGCAACGTTATGCAACGCTGTGTCGCCACTATCGGCAAGGTGAGCAACGCGGATTGGAAGGGTCGAAATCTCGGCAAGGCAGGCAGAAGTAGATGGCTGGGTCGACGGCCGCACGTCCGTGGTGTGGCCATGAATGCGTGAGTAGCTGCTGGTCGCGCGTCGTTGGGTACTAATGTCTTGGTTTCAGTTGCGACCACCCTCATGGAGGCGGACGTGGTAAATCCAAGGGAGGAAAACATCCGCGATCAGTCTGGGGCTGGCTCACCAAAGGTCGTCGCACGCGCAAGTCTGCAGACCGCGACGGGAACAAGTTTGTTGTCAAAGAGCGCCCGAGAGGTCTGGAACGCAAAAATTAGACTATTATCGCCACGTTCTACTTGAATTTATTGTCTGCATGTCACTGTCCGGGTCCACGCCTAATGAGACCAGTTGACACTCTGAACCGACCTTGCCAAGTGGTGGGCCTGGTCCGTATTGAACACCCAGCGACTGGCCGGCTATATTTCCATGAAGAAATGTCCGATAAACAAAAATATATTGTATGTTTTGGCCATAGTTGGCTGTGTACGATAAGGAACGCAAAGTTGGAGAGAAAGTATAGGATCAAGCCTGAGTAACGATGTGATTATGAATTCGAACAAGGTAAGTAGGATGGTACGTACGGTGCCCCCTCCAAACCGTTGCTTGGCCATATTCTGGAACATGGCCATCGTTTCCGCATCCTTGGCCTTCATCGCCTCGCGCCGTTCGTTTGAAAAGCCTCCGCTCCCCTCGACTTGCTTCTTTTCTGCCCATCTCGCCCTCGCTGCGTCTCGCTTGGCGATTCTGTACATAGAAAATTAGTCAATACCATCTCGTTGTGTTGTCAGACTCACGCGGCTTGAAAACTGTCGCTGCTTCCGGCACCCATCAAGACATCTTCTCGCACCTCTAGCCCTCCATCTTCTTTTCGATCCCGCATCGCTCGATCGTCTTCCCTCCTCGCCCGTTTCTTTTCCATCATGCCTTCTCGTCCAACCTGTTTGGGCCCAATTCCGCCATCTTCATCTTCCAGTCGCTCGCGTGTCCGTTTGTTGGCCGCCCGCCGCTCACTTTTTGCATTCTCTATCGCGGCTTCCCGTTCTAGAGTACGATCCGAGGAAGATGGGAGAGAAGGGACAATCGTACGGTCCGGTGGCATGGATGGGCCGAGCGTACGTCGCGGGGCGGGTTCATGGGTGGCGTCGAGGCTGTACGTCGCCTGGCCGACTGGATCACTGGCAATCAGTAGTGCAAAGGCAAAGTATGATCGAGGGACGGACCGGCTTCGCGAGCAGCTTTCAGTTCGGCCTGACTCACTTTGGAGCCGCTTGCGAATGACCACTTGTACGCAGTCTGGGACGAGGCTGGCACGCTACTGTCGACATTTGGCTCGATCGTGTAGAGGGATTTAGGGAGCTTTCCTCTGTTCCATGCCTGGGACGATGATAAGCATCCAACGACAACTAAATAATAAACCACTGACCTTGACGAATTTCCGAAAGTAGCTATACGGTGGACAGGAGTAAGCCGCTTTGGTATTTTAGCTGTGATTCAATGGCGGTCTCCACAAACTTACTGCCTCGCACGATCACCCGTGAGCTCGTCAAAGTACTTTCCCTTTTCGTCGCGCAACCATATCCGAAACTCGGAGCTTTTTTGAAAGTAGCTCGCCTCGGAAATCTCAGACACGCCAAGAGAGGTTAGAGATAGTCGAGGACTGGGAGAGCCCGAACGGGAATGTGGCATGTCGTCGGTGAGCAATCGGGGGCGGTGTTGAGCGTGATTAGGGAATGCGTACACTGCCACCCCTCTGACACCTGGATTCCGGCTTGAATTTGGACAAGCAGGATCCGGCATGTGGTCCAGCCGGAAATCGGCTTAAGGGCGCAAGTCTGTTTTCTAGAATTGAGGCGCTCTAGCTGGTTTCCGGCTGAATTGAATTTCAAATACGGGCTGCATTTCGGCAACAAAAAGGAACAATGCCCTCGAATCGAACCGAAAACCTGCGTAAGTGGCAGGCCATATGTAAGCAGAGAGGTGTGAGCCACTCGACTACCAAAGCTTGTAGTTCTCACTCCAATGCAGCATCTTGACCTCGCTTTTTGGTGTTTGTTTTCATTGGATGCGTTCCCGTAAGGGATTTGGCAGACTTTAGAACAAGTGCTGGCGTTCTAAATCGGTCCGTCGGAGTCG
>WSLM01000544.1:0-15037 GCA_019677335.1 Ceratobasidium sp. UAMH 11750 | reverse complement strand
CAGAGCCAAACCTCGGGGGCCATCGAACATCAATTGCAAATGTGTTACGTCTCACTAGGCTTCCGGAAACGTAACGCTACGGTGGCTAAGTTATATGAAGAAATTATTACGGGGTGCATCCAAAATGTGTTGAGTAGGTTGTAATGTAGAGACTAGATACTATATTAAGTGTATAGAAATAAAAGATACAAAAGTCGTAACTGAAAGAGAGAGAAAGATGGTGAGTAGGGGGCTAGATACGCCCCTGTTTATACCCTTTCAATCCCATCGAGTCATACCGGTGTACCAGGGGTACCCGGGGGGTATCCTGAGTCACCTCGCGCCTCCTGCTCCCGACCTCCACCAGCTATAGGATCCCCTTCTCCCCCGTCTCCACCGGGCATATACTGAGCATTTACGCTTGACTCGATTAGTGACTCATTATTCTAGCATATTCTACCAAATGCATGAAATTTCCACATGTAACCAAGCCAAGGCATGCAGGCACATCTCTACCTCATGACCACCAAGAAATGTCCCCAACGCGGACAAGAAGCCACTATATGATCTTCACCAGCCGCTCCGTAACGAGTTTAAGTCGGGAAAACCCTTGAGACTCGGACATGCGTGGACTTACCCAAAGCTTAATTATCGCGAGCTGTCAAGCGTGCCCACACGTTCTTCAACGATAAACTTAACGCCATCGCGCTTAGCGAGATGATTGAGAGCAGGCCCGCCGAGTTTTGCCTCGTATCCTTGTATGACTGGCGTTAGTACGCAAACACTGTTCGGTCCGCGCCATTCCGTTTCAGTACCACCGATCAGGAGCCCCGTCGATCAGTATATGCTGAGCCTGCGTGCTTATCAGGACCTACGATGTACGTGCTAGCTATGACATCTCCCCCAGCCTTGGTGGCAGCTTCGATGTCGGGAGTCTTACTCATAATGTACACATCAAGCGAAGCAAGAGACCAAGGCCCAAGAGTCAGATATGGCACGTGATGCGATTGACGCCAACGACACACCTCGACCGGCCACCAGCGCCTGTGTTCGACAACTCACGACCCGCGCCGCTCGCCAGTGTGGCCGCTTCTCTTGCCGGGTGCACCAGCCGCGCACGACTACTTGCAACCGTGCGGATACACCCAGCCCAGGACCGCTAACTCGCTCTACTCGTAGAGTGTCGTTACAACGGAGTCGGCAGGCAAGCCCTGCGCCTAATCCGCTCACTCTTCTACCCTGCCGAACTAGCCGCCCGTGCCTCGCCACCCAAGCGGCGATCATTTCCTGTCCTCCTCCGTCTACGATTGTGAGACAATAGGATTACCATGCCGTCCCTCTACCCAGCTTCTGACTCTCCCCCGCTATCGCGGTCGGAGCAGTGCCTACGTTCGGGGGAATGACGTCTACGTTCAAGGGGAGACGCGAGGTAGGGGAGTGTATGCGCTGAGAGGCAGTGTGGCCACCACGATTACCACCACTGGGGTCCTCATTGTAAGAATCGTCGATAGGCAATTGAACAACGCCGTCATCGTCTTGGCAGCCATACTCTTCGCCTGACCTATTGACGTGGTCATAATCGTCGCGACGGTGGTGACAGCGAAACATCTTCCCGGCTGAACGACACAAATAGGATCTATCATAAGTAGCGTAAATGCACAAAGAGCAACATACCAATAAATGAAAGAAACTGTGGTACGTGAATGCGTGGGGCTATCGCAGCGAGCGCAAGCCCCGTTATAAGATATATGGCATCAAGCCGCCAGGCTTGGAGCCGTCGCGCTCTCCCTCCGCTCTCCTGGTGCTTCTTCCTCTCCCGCGTCGTCCTCGACTCATGGTTCTTTGTATTTTTTCTCCCACCCTTGCCGCTTGCCCAATTGCCTTTTTTCTCCACCAGTGGCGGCGAGAGATCCTCGGACCCGCGCAATCTGCCGCCCGCCAACTCTGGGAGCTTGTGTCCCGTTTTACTGATTCTAGTGCTGCCGACCCTTCGACTCGTAGGTGACCTCGGAAAAAATTGGAGAAGCTACCCACACATCACGTTTTCGGGCATCCTTTTAACCCCACATGCGCGTTCTTAACTTCGTACGGGCATGGTCAATCCGAGCCGGAATCTGGCTCTCCGGACGGGACAGCGCGCTTGTCGTCGCGTGGGGTGTTGCCGCACCGGAAGATGCTCTCGTGGATATTGTGGTTAGGTTTCGACAGACCTGAGTCCAAACACCATCAAACATCGGACGACCCCTATCCGATCCGGAATCCGTCGGCAGCTGCCGCAACACCTGGGCTCAGAAAACAGATAAAAGGGTCAGTCATTCTCCCCGGCTCCAAGCAAAGATACCACGTCCTCGATAGTCATGTTGCCATTCTCCAAGCTCGGTGTTATGATTGTTGCCCTTTTGTCCTCCACTCTCGTCTCGGCTTTGACATTGGCTGAGAATAACGGTGAGAGCTATGTAAGACAATCCCATAAGTGCATCATTGAGGCAGATTTACCCTAGGCGCTCACGGGCAGATGGCGTTATCGAGCAGCGCTACTAGACAAGATTTGACGTCTCCATGTATTGGACCCGACTGCGGGTATGCTTAGCCTCTACCCCTCTTGTTCCTGCAGCTGACATAACTTCCCTTCAAGTGTTCAGGCTACAAAGCTCATAGAATGGCATTGCTGGGATAACACACAGTGCGATGATGCTGATGATAGCCAGTCGACCAGTGGTGTAAGCGTAGGAGCTGGGCAAAAGAGATGTGTACAGCTTCCCGATAACTGCATGTCGTCTTTCTTCCTCGGGAGCCTTGGTGGATGCTCGGTGAAGGGTTTTGTGAATGTTGGGAAGACCTGCGATACGGGTGGACAACCTGGCACAATTGGAGCGGGTTGTCACCGCACAGGGTTTATTAAAGCATGGGAAATCTCGTGTCCCTGAATGACTGGATACTCTCCAAGACCAAGGACGAGTACACAACATAGTACAATAAAGAGAGGTTCAAGGCGGGCAAAAACAAACACACTAGTAATTGAACATGCTTAGTTACGCCCATGACCAAACAACCGATTCATGTTACAATAACAAGCCTTAGTCTTGGTTGGCTCCGAAGTCTTCGGGTAGCTCTGTGACTTGAACGCTCTTGCCACCCGGCCTGGAAAACGGGTTCTTCTCCAGAAGCGAACGGCAGCCCTAGCAAAAGGGTTGTGTGAAGGGGGCTCTACATTAACAGTGCTATCGACGCCGCGCAAAGTCAGGTTGGTTGAGATTCACCAGGGATAGTAACTTGAAGATAAAAATTATGAGTGACGGTAGGAGGTTTTTTTTGGAATCGTGAAGTTTATTGTCACGAGAAGGCATCGCTTTATGGTATGACATTACACAAAGAGGGACAGACAAAAGGGAAGAGTAGGAGGTTACAATACCGGTGGGACATAAAATATATGCTCACCAGACAATAAGAATGCTCAAGACGTTGAAGACGCGGATAGTCGTTCAGCAGGCTCTGGGAAATATCAGCTTAACGGTGAGCAGTCTACGACTGAGGGGCTACTTTTACGGCCGTACTTGAACTGCAAACGCGACAGGAACATGCCAGGCCAATTCGGAAACCACTACTCCTCACGGGTTGACCAAGGACAGACGCTCCAATTCTGCTCGGACATTGAGTAAACCTCCGGACAATTGACCCATCTATGGACGCGCTGTGGAAGATTGAGACTCCAAAAATATGCGAGTCCGGCTCAAGCACGACCGGACAGCGCATGTTGAGAGCCTATCGCAATGGACCATAGCCATGTAAGCACGATCCTATGAGCTTTGCATAGATCACCCGTTGCAGCAGCCGAACGAAACGGAGGTATTAATACATGTGTCGTCAGGCAAGTATACGATCAACCTAGTGAATAGCCCGGTTGTAGTCTTGAGTAAAGGTCTCGTTATCTTGCTCATATATGCGCCTCGAGTTTCTGGTAACAAAGTTTCTAAACGCAAGTGTCTTAAGGTAGTCGCTAAAACCTAGTGTAGTTACTTTGAAACTGTATTCTCCAATCGCTTGAGCTGCTGGGAACCGGTGAATCGATGATGTCAATGTTTGCCTCACAAGCGCCGATCACGGCACCGCAAAATAGCGCACAAGGGCCTGGCTGATCAGCGTATGGCCTTTTGGTGTGTACCACGACGGGTCTTGTTCATAATCTCCCCAACCGCAAAGCACCGGCTATACACCCCATCCACTACCCCGATGTCAACACCCTCACGATCTAAATGTGATCATGCTGCGCATTCTGTGCTGGTGATACCCGAGCTATTTCTCCTTATATATGAGATTTTGGACAAGGTCGACCGCGTCAAACTGTTGTGTCTCTCTCGCGATTCCTTTGTCTATGTATCGCCACTTATCTGGGAAGACGTCGACCTAAAGCATCTCCTGCTCTTGATTCCAGGAGTTAGCCTGAAAAGCAGCGCAAAAAAGTCTGCATATGTATCGCTGTTTGGGGAGATCATTGTGCAGAATTATGATGTGGGTTAGTTCTACATTACATTCGTTATTTTGCTAATATACCATTCGTAGACGTTAAGATTTCCTACCTCGATCGATATGACTCGGTTTGGGATCTATTCTCCGTTGATCAAGGTGCTCAGGGCGACAGAGCTGTTCTCAGCCGATTCTCTGAGCGACCTTCCAAGTCTTGGTATTCAAACATCTCCGGAAGTCCTACTACCTAACCTAAAACGATTGGTCATCTACACCTACGGTTCCGCAAGAACGGAATTCATCAACTGGGTCTCTAGACTGCTAGTATCTAACCTACGAGAAATCAAGATGCTATTAACGGATCAGCGGGATAGTAGTGGGTTCGACTGCCCTAGCCCTCATGGAACGCTTCATCCAGAGGCCTACCTAGATTGGGTTGATAAGACCGTCAGCGTATGCCCACAGCTCGAGGCTCTACAACTATTTTCTTCCGAGTCTGGTACGATCTCGTCTAACCACAGCACGGCCCGGCAAGAGGTCTGGGGACGAGGGATCGTGCGGGAGCTGGGTCTGCAAGACGGGAAAGATCCTAATTATATGCTGCATTTAGCTGGCCTACACAAGATTGCTTCTTTGTCAAGCCTTCGCTCCCTGTCGACCAGCGTGTCCGAAATTGCCCAGGAAGCTTTGCAAGTCTTGGGTCAAATGCCGCATCTAGAAACCCTATTTCTCTACTCTAATCAACACTATCGATCTCAGCTGCAGCCACCACCAATTAACCTGCCAGATGGCTCGTTTGCTTCGCTAAGGAACTTACGACTGGACCGAACTCGTCCGTCCTTTTTCCAACGTATTCTTACACCTGTTCCGCTCTTTCAAAAGTTGGCTAAAGCTAGCATGAAGGTTGACGAATCTCGATGCGACGAAGAGGTTCTCCTCACTCATTTCCCATCAATCTCCGCGCTCAAATGCTTTGGCCAGCACACTCCGTATCTAGTCGATCTTACCATAGACCCTGGGGTGGAGCGTTTCGTTCTGCTTTCTTGGCCTATAATCGACATTCTCGGTAGGTTGCCTCTACGGCGTCTGAACTTTTGCGGTATCCGGTTCAACCCTGGAACCACAATCTACAAAATCTCGGACGCTGGGATGCAGCAAGATCAGCCAGAGATCCGATGGGAACACTTCCTAGCTGCTGTCCTTCATCTCGAAGAGCTTGAACTGAAGCAGCAAGATGTCACGTTACAAGAGTTATACACTATCACCACTTCACTACGGCGTCTACGGCGGCTTTCGTTGTCGACGCTTCAGCTAAATCAAATCCCTGGGGTGCCCCGTACGGTTACTGTCGCCGAGCCGATCGTCATTGACTGTCGGCTTCGAACCTTCGGGGCTAGAGGAATTACCATATATTTAGCTGAGGTAGCGAGGTATGTTGGCTTTTGTTGCAAGGGCAGCAGAAAACCTCTGGGGCTAACACACGGCTAGATACATATATGCCTTCCGGCCAAACGCACGGTTTGAAAGACCGATAGTCCCAGGATATGGCCGAGATCAGCCAGTTAGAACGTGGGTGGATCAGCTGAATACAGTCATGTGCCATCTGAGAATATTTGCGGCTGGAATCCGGAGTGCTTAGTACCCGTTTGTGGTGTCACTATGTACTCTGCATATGGTCAAGTGCATATTGTCTCGGTTTTCGTGCTTGGGGCCGAGTTTGGCTTCTAGGACGGGAGCAGGGTTTAATTTGTGTTGAATAATTCGTCAAATACGTGAACATTTACTGTATTGGCCCGCCAAGTTGCGAGTCGCGTGCGCGATATTCGCAATTCAAAGATCGCGTCGTGCGCGGACCGCTAATTGTTTTAAAACTCCTCCGTGGGCCAACCTAGCAAGAATACTTCGTTGCACTGTTACAATCAAGAACATGCACACACCAGGCTACGATGAACGGTGCATCGAGAGCAGCGGGTGCGGTTTGTTTGCCTATGATCTCGATACGGGGTTTATTTATGGGGCTTGTTACGCAAGCACGAAACCACGTGTCACGTGACCGTATGTTCATACTTGAGATCGACGCTAACAACGACTGGGCTCTAGTGTCATGGCCTCCAGGCGGGAGTCGCGGACTTATGTCGCGCAGAATGACGCGCTGATGGAGTTTGAAAACTGTAAGTTTCGTCTCTTGTCTAATTCGGGGCAAATCAGCTAATTCCGAGTAGTCAAGAAGAAGTATCTCCTTGTGAACAAGCACGTTACCAAGCTCAATTCTACACTATCGGTTCGAATAGAGGAGCTCAATGCTCAGATATCAAAACTCCAGGTCGAAAACCTCCGGCTTCGTGGCGCGAATCTCAACCTTGTGGCTCAGCTTAAGCGGGAGCGGGAGGGAAAGGGGCGCAATGCCCACGCAACGGCACTTCTCGATGCAGCGGTCAGTTACCACCACAGACGTCCTTCACCACCCGCTGATGTACTATCCTTAACCAGACCGCCGAAGCCTTGCGCCAGCTCGCTATAATCCGAGACGCGATCCTCGCACCGACACAGTCGCCCCATGCTTCCCCACAATCAATACCTACGCCTCCCTCGAGCAGCCCAACTACGGCCCCTACTCGTATGACTGGCCCCGTTCACCCCACACCCAGTACCCGCCTCGCAGTCGCACGAGCACCAGAATTCGCGTCTCTGATAGAAACTTCTGAAACCCCACACAAACGACGACGAAGTTCTGGGGCCGGAACCGAAGGTTCTGACAGCGAGATGGAGCACCACGCACGCATCGCCGCACAACGAGCAACCCCCGGAGCGCATCGCGTGGCTGCGCCTGTGTACATGGATATGGAGCCCGAGGTGGAGCCCAAAGCTCGAAGGCCGGCAAGGAGGCAATCTGGTTTATTGACTCGGGGTGCGGCTGTTCCGGCGTTGGAGGGCGAGGAGGACATTGATCAGGAGACAAGTCCAGTGGAGAGCGCGGACGTTTTCGAACCATCGATAAAGCCCAAATCCAAGCCTTCCAGCGTTTCTTCTACTTCCTCGTCCGAGTTCAAACGAGGGAAACGGAAACTCGTGGAGAGCGACCCAGACGACGCGATCAACTCGGTTGGCGTAATTGTCGATGCGCGGGACCTGGACGACCCGGGCGAGAAGGAAGGGGAGAACCAGGCGTTCAAACCACTCCAGCATGCCCAGTCCCGCGTCCTTGCGAGTGTGGCCAAATTGCAGGACGTTACCAACTCCCCACAACGGACCGCTTCACACAGTCTCAAAAAGGACAGGTGGAAGATCGTGGAGGACGAACCTGGTACGTTGCTATGTTCTTTAGTGTCAATAGCTTGATTACGACCAACAATTTACAGCTCCAATAAGTTATGTTGGCACACCAGCCGTCAGCAAAACTAAACCTCCTAGCCGGACGCTCATACCCACACCAACTTCCGGCTCTGGCCGGCTTACCCCGATCCCAGGCGCCGCTGAAGACGATCCTGTTGCCGGAGGACGGGAGCGACGAGTGCGAAAGAATATCAATTATGCCGAGCCTAAGCTCAATACGTGGGTCTACTTCTTGCTGCCTCAAGATAATTTACTTAAAGGCAGCTGTATTACAGGAAAATGCGAAAACCTGATCCAGACGCCACGAGCTTCGGTCCTCGTATATCCATACCAGCTACGAAGCCACGTTCCTCATCCTCCGCTACTCGGGGTCCATCTCCTCCACCCGACTCGCCCATGCCAGCTTTGCTCGACCCATCACCCAAACCCGAAGGTACTACAACTAAACCTGAGGCCACGTCCGACTCCGCGAGCAATGATGCGGCGGTTACAGTCCGCACCGCCCGGCGACGACGCGCTGTCCCGTCTTCTTGGGGCTTACAGGATGGGGAGGACCAGGATGAAGACGCGGATGACGAGTATGTTCCGCATAGCGGCGGTGTACGACGGAAGAGTGCGACTAAGACAGGGGACCGGAGACACTCGAGTGCTGTTTGAGTTGGATATTTTGGTTTTCGTTTAGCTGGATGTCCGGGTATTATCATTTTGGAGGAGCAGTTTGTTTGAGTGCGCAGAGGCCATTTGGGGAGGTTGCGCAAGGATAAGCATTATGCTCTTGGATTTTGGTCTTCTTGTTTCGCTGTTGATAATTTGTACGCTTTTTATGTCCCCTCATGACAATTCTCTTTCTCAAAATCAATATCCTTATAGACCGATTACTGTTTTATCCTCCATTCTTCACCTGGAAAGGCGGCAGGACGTGCCGAACCCGACAATAGCACAAGATCAATCGAAACGCATATACCCCAATTAGCCGGCAGAGTACACTGCGCATCCTCCACCCAAGTCATTGGCTGGCTACCCGCCGGTGATGGTACACACTCGTGGCTAATGGCGGAGTAAAGAGATGGCGGAGTGCAACTTTCGGCGGTGGCGTATACGTTATTCTGGGACCGCGTATTTGACTTCCCCGAGGCCCAAATAAGTCACCTCTAGCAGATGCCTAAGGTTAGATAATGTCTACACGAAATATGTGTGCAATGGAATAAGTCGACTGTGGATCCTCTTGTGAGATAAGCATCTTTAGTACGCTTCAATATATGCGCTCTTTATACCACATCGCTTGACCTGAGAGACTGTCTATTCGGGCTTTTTACTCGAGTATTGGCTCGCTCGTCTTGAAGGCGAGTCGCCCAAACGAGTCAATACGGAATTATCTTCGCTTACCATCCGTAATAACTGGTTGGGTCGCACGCAGTTACAACTCCATGATTGTTGCTCGGCGTGGCAACGCACAACGAAGCTTCGTCCCCTCATTTCCCAGCGATCAGCTATCTGCATGCTAGAAGATTCATCGTGTTCATAGAGAGCTAGCTCTAATGTATATCAAGGAATTGCGATTATATTCAAGGCAAGTGTGAGCCATGTCCACAGGCCAAAATCCGGCCGGTTCCCGGTGGGCTACGGCGCCTTTCTTGATAATGGTCACATTCTCTTCCATCTATATCACACTGTACCCTGACTGTCTTTACGCGTGTGTATAAACGGCTGGTGCATGTACTTAGTTCTGTATACTTTTGCTCTCGAATACGAGAATATTGACAAGCAATACGTTTTCGCCTAAGCCCCAACTTCCCTTTTCGTCTCGTCCTCACACTATGTAAGTATACCAGTCTTGATTACCGATCCCCAAGTTTGATGCCACCCTTGAGCACAGTGAAATTTTGGCGTATACCAGCCATTAGCGGCTAATTTCCTTGTGGTCAACTCTCGCGAAATTTGAAACGAATATAGTCATGCAGACAAAACACTTCAGATGTCATATTGTGTAGAAACACACAAGACAGAGATACTGAAAAGACACTGATCGGATACACGTAGTAGTATTCGATCCTTCTATTATGAGACAAGAGGCGGTTTAAGCAGCCATCTCGATCCTATGAGAAATATTAGGTTGCTGATGGAGCAAATCGGATGCTTCGTCTCAGATACTCACTCAGTTCTGAACATTGACCTGTGCCAAGCGAGGCGTTTCTTTCTCGCCCGGAACGAGTCTCATCTTGTTCCACACAGAGATAAGCTTGTCAACGTAGGCCTCGACTTTATCGTCGCCGGCGTGCTCGCTAAGCAGGAAAGTTAGTTCGTCGAGAGTGAGTGCGCTGCGATCCACAACAGATGTGCAGAATATGTCTAATAAATTCATGTAGTTGAATACCTATAAGCAGTATAAAAAACTGTATGACTCACAGCAGAGCACATTCTCGGAGTCGGCCATAACGCCCGTTCCCGTGAAGTTGTAGCGCCAAAGCTGTTCATGTATGCGCCTTCAAACAACGTATTCCAAGATCATTATTGAATGACATACCTTGACATCAATTCGGATGATTGCATTATGCTGCACAAAAACGAAGAATTTCTGTTCCTCGTGCTCTCCTGCTTGATTGTTTCCCAGGAAGGCATTTAGACCGGTTTGAATGATGTTCTGAATTTGATTCAGTAGCTATTAAGCACCATACATCAAATGCTTAAAGCATACCTTGAAACCTGTGAGCACGTCCTGACCTGCATTGCCATTGCCTTTTTCGCCTGCCTTAAAGAAGCTATCAACAGCAGCGCCAATTCCATCCGCAGCCTGCGATTTCACTATCAATCAACCAGCTCAGCAAACTAGGCCTTGTCATATGCTTACATGCTCGTCAACACGAACCGTGTACTCTCGCACCCATCGGAGTGCACGGTTGCCAGGGATAGAACGTCGCTGAATGGAGGCCTTGTCCGAGAATCCACTGTTGAGCAGTTTTAAATTGCAGCTATCCTTCAAGCGGCAGAAGTATAAGACTTACTTTTCTAATTCAGCTTGATACTTATCTAGTCTATCGTTTGCAGCGCTAACAAGGAATTTAAGCTGCTCCTCAACGTCCTGCTTGTTAGTCTGGTCGCTCTTCTTGAGGGTTTCCCTGAATGCAGATACGGCGGTTCCCATGATGAAAAGGCGGTGGATAAACGGGTTCACTCAAGCGGCAAGGAGTGCGAACAGGATTGAGGAGTGAAACTGAAGAGCCAGAATGCAGAGCAAGGTTAGAACCAAGAGTTTATATACCTAGCACTGTAGTTGATGGCGCTTGAATAACTAACGCCGCCCTACTCCATGGAGAATTCAAGGCGTTCACAATTTTCGTTCGGGCGCAGTGAGCATGTGGTATGTACTCCCGTAAGGCTTGAGTATACCGGTGCTCACATGCCCCGGTGTGCATTGAAAGGTCGGAAGAATGTATCTCCAAAGCTCTGATAGAACAATTTACGCATGTCCCGTCCTCCACATGATGCAAGCACCGAAAGGTGCGCCAGGCTGAGCCCCGAAATGTATCAACCCCAGCTGACGGACAATCCTGTTGAGTCGGTGAAACAACCCCAGGCTTAGAAGCAACTTCGTCGTACGGAGCTATCGTTCCGATGTCGGCTCTTTACAGCCGTTAGATCTAGAAATCGGTGCGTTTGCCCGACATTGATCCATATATACCTGCACGAGCCTAGCGTATGCATAACTTGAGTTTCTTGGACGAAAATGTCGCAGTGTGCAAACTGGACCCACTGAATTCCAGACGCCTGAAAGGCCACTGTTCCGTGTAGACCCCTGACCTTTAATTACGGCTTTCGCAAAACGTGTGATGTAGATAACGCCCGAAAACCCTGTGTTATTTCCATAGTGTGACTGTTATGAACGATTACTACATGACAATGCGCTCCGCGAAATCCGCCACAACTCAGGCGCTTCCTCAAGTGGTCACGAAGAGCATTAGGAATCACTAGGCCCTATCGGACCTACTAGGAAGCGATCTGCCGGACTTGTTATCTCAGCAACCGCACGTTTATCCCGGAGGTAAGTCATCCAAACAAGTCAAAATGTATATTTCCCTTAGTTTTTTTTTTTCGCTCATTATCCGCAATAGGGGCGTTTGATTGTATGTCCTATCCGTCGCGTTCCGTGGTTCGGTGTGGCAAAAAAAAAAAACCTAACACAACCAGCGTGACGGGCGGCTTGGCTTTCGATATGATCTGTGAAGATGTGGAGCCGGTTTTCCTACCTTAACTTTGAGATTCGCGCAACCACAACCAGGTAAGTACAGCTTGTTTTGGGGCTCGTTCTATGCCATTCAGTTTAGTATTCTCTACGTCGTTGAGCTGTAAGTCGAACCATATTAGGGAGTTTATCCATATCGCTTACGGCATTGCAGTAGGTTTATGTTCTTGGCAACTGCTTGCAGGCGTCGCTTATGCCTGCTCGCGACGTGTGCTACAAACCTAACTCACTATGGGCAGGGGGGGCCGTCTTAGTTTTAGTGCTGGTTGAGCCCAGTTATGTTGCTACATCTGTAGCAAATGATCCGTGAGCGGGTCCCTCGGTAAGCACTAAGGTAGCTTAAATTGCATTTCTCTTCAATACAGCGGCGCGGCAAGAGGTCAAATGCTGCATAGTACATTCTGGGAGGCTGAGGCTAGACCCATGCAAATCGAAAACGCCTTTGGGACGATTTTTCTTTTCAGTACATTGCTAGCTCGACAAGAGATTTAGCGTAATAACAGGATGTTAACCCTATAAGCGGCTACAATCACAGGCCGAGAACATTGATATGCTCAAACAGGATGGGCCGCCAATATGCGGGACGTCTAGGTGTAGCGGCCCGGTGCTCGTTTTCGGCTACACCATCTTCCACGATCCACCGACCCCAAATCCCGAGCAGCCGCGAGTTTGTGACGCTAGTCATATTCGCTTGCCTGTGCGAATGTGTAAAATGTTTGTACAAATATTGGTTGGGCGATAGGACCGTGAATGGAGCCTCTGCTTGTGCTTGGGTCGCGAGACCTGCCTGGCGTACATGAAACGTCGAGTCAAGGTGTTTGTGGACTTTCCAGTCCACCCGCGTCATGTGCGCAGTATGTTGGTAGCTCGTGGTTCTATCCCGAACCATAAACCCCCCGTCGACCGCTCGCAGCAAAATCGAGTCGTTTACACGCGGGTGCGACAAACAGACTGAACGAGTATAGTGAGAAACCTGGAAAAACAGTGACCAGGCCTCGTAGTCTGCGTAATGAATAATCTCTGTCAAGATCTCGCCTGGGAACACTCCGCTGGGACCTTTGAACTCCGGCTCCCACCGCTGGGACAGATGGTGATATGTCTTGTTGCCAGGTTGGGGGTTGAACAAATGAACAAGCAGAAGAGCACCGTCCTGGATGTTCATCTTTAGATCGTGTACGAGCAATGGAGGGCTGTGGCGAATAACAGCACCGTCAACGGATACGGCCATAACGTGTTTGCCGGAGAACACTACTGCCACGGATTTTCCGGATGGTGACCTTCTCAACGCAGCAACTGTAGATAATACTTCAACTTTGACGTGATCAGAGGTGTCGAGCCGTGGGCAGAACGAAATGAGACAGCCACGTAGAGTCCAGTAGAGATGATCCCAAGCATTCATTTTTCTCTCCTGCATCTCTTGGTAGAATTCCAACTGATATTTTTCCAAACCCTCGAGCATGCGGATGTTACCTTCGAAAAAATGAGGACTCGCGTGCCAGCTAGTATTAAGTTGAAATCGTGGGTCTACTAGTGTATTCGGGAGATCTAGTTGAGCTTGGGCCATTGGGGGGCAAACAAGCAGAGAGGGGGTAGCGGCAGAGACGAGTTGCCAACAGCACAGGTTGTGCATGCTCCTCTGGTCAGCCACGTCGGGGTTCGCGAATATGTCGGCGTGGTCGGTCAAAATCACTTGCACCAGCTTCGTGCATAACGTCTGAGAGACCGATAGCTCATCCCAGCCAGGTACACCCCAGTCACTTGCCTGAGTCTCTATCGCATGCAAGTACTCGTAGTCTTCGTCAATTCGATTGGTATCCAGTGATAGCTTCGGCCAGCGAGAGACCGTTCCGACGCATTCCAAAGGCGTATTCGATTTCAGGCAGCTGCGCACAAGATAGTTAGGCGCACTCCTCGAGTGTCCCACATATCCTTGCCAGCTTTCAAGAGGAAGATGGTGGAGCGAGAAATGGATAGTGCCGTGGACGGTAAAGACTTCGTTATCGAAGTCGAGGACATATGATGCTTCGAATAAACCTGCACCTGGGATGAGGCAGTTGTTTTCATTGATCATGACCTCTACTTCATTCTTGAGCCAGGGAGCTTTGAAGGAAAAATAATGCAGCGACTAACCAGCTTTGCTCCGCTGGACATAAGGCTCCGAATCTCCCAGTAGTTTTCTTTGAGTCTCGATCCAGACTGAGGATGGGATACAATTAACGCCCAGATCCGGACAACCAGCTCGGAATAAACAAACCTTTCCGTTCTAAGGGGTTGTTCGGAATCTGCTGGAGCCGTTGTACGGCGACTTCCAGAGGGTTCGAAGCATCGTACAAGACCCAGATATCGTAAAATCGTCCTGTGGCAAAAATATGTCTCAACTAGGATTTTTGGCCATTGCGACGTGACGTCCACCATTATAGCAGCTTGCGATTACCGTGTATGCACCCATGACCTCTATCGAAGAAACGGACTGGTGGCGGTTTGGTGTAGGCCGGACGTGTCACAAGCGCCGGGCGTTATCGTAAATGTCGAAGATAACCGTGACATTTTTGGGTACATTTGTAAATTAGGGCGTCACCTAAACTCCTAGTTGAACCGCACCCAACAGGTATGTCAAAAAGTAGCGATGCATTAAGGGAAAGTACAGAAACAGCAGTTGCATACAGAGCAAGCCACTCAGCCGTTACGCTCACCTCCCAGAAACGAAAATGAGACGTAGCCGGCTGAAAGGCTGGATTTGGGATACACAAGAGAACTATGTGTGGCTTAATTCATGGGGTGTTGGGACCAGCCCCCAAAGATGAGCGTGGCGCAATCACTGTAACAAGTCACGGGATTAAACCGAAGTCCGCGCAGGGACTTTATTGAGGTACTGTCAGGGATTTCTAATCGGTCCCGCGCGGATGTCACAGAAGTCCAGATTCAAGGGGTTAAGTTGGGCGCCGAGAAGTCCAGAAATGGCCGAATAAGTCCAGAAGTGGACTCCTATTTAGTCCAAGGACCTTCCCGAAGTCCCAGTCA
>WSLM01000543.1:0-15046 GCA_019677335.1 Ceratobasidium sp. UAMH 11750 | reverse complement strand
GGGATATACCGCTCGTCAGCCTGAAACAATCAACACGTCACTCAAATGAAAAAGTCAAGGATCACGCATTATTTAAGTATTCGTTTCGCATTTATCGGCATCACATGGGTTTATATGCATTCTTGCTATGGCGCAGTCGGAGTCGCATCTGTATAGTTATTCGTTTGTTCGCTGCACATATGTATGAGTATATGCTTTGTATGGGGAGGGTTTGTCTGTAGGTTTGCCTTGGCTTGACCTGTGAAACATGACCCGTCTGAAACGTCCTTGATACTGAAACATGATCCAATTTAGTTACTATGTATGATACAAATGGCTTGAACACAGCGTGACATGCTCCAGGTGGTGGCAAAGTCTATAGGCTAAGCTCCGCCGCCATCTCCAAATCCATTCATTTGTCTAACTACGGGGGCGCTCTTGTCGTGTGTTTGATACGTTCTTACCGGGATCCATTGGCGGTCCTTATAAAGGTAATTGGGCGTCAATTGTCCTAGCTGTGCTCGGCGTGTATCAGCACACGTTGACGATAAACTGTGTTTCCGTAACACTCTGCGTATAGCTTTTGGGTAATGCGGACGCTCCTCCCCGCGACCACGCACGGCAGGATGTACTACAAATATACGACCCTACTAGTGATTGTCATTATCTCAGTTCTCTAGTCACTCACCGCAATGACGCTCTGCAAACAAGTATTTTCGGATATAATTTCCTTTTTAATTAAATTCCTTGCCGCGCTGGTGCTCCTGTTTCCATGCTTTTCGTGGTCATCGACTAGTCAGGTGCTTGTCCCCAACGCGGAGAACGATGGATCGTCATGTCCAGCTACTGCTGTCGATATGAAAAAAGCCTCGGAGACAGAGAAGCAGGTACTCGACCGTGGTACTAGCTCGGGCAATGCTGCTGAAAGAGCCAAGGCAAAGTCAGCTGCAACCACGGCCCCTAGTGCAAGTGACTGTACACCTCGGTGTGATATACCCAATGCTCCAAGAAACCTTTCATTTCCCTCGATCCAGCCTTCGAAATTTCAAGTTAAATTAATCAGGTAAAAGCTTTGTCCTTTCTTTCGCACCCCGGTCTGAACTGAAAATTCTTATATAAAGTGCTCTTTCGCCCCCGAACACTACACTCGGGAAGTCTCTTAACGGGCCAAAGCTCTGTGCACCTAAAGCCAAGGGACCTAAAGACATTGGAGAAAGGGAGAATGAGCCCTGTAGCGATGGGAGTGGGAGACAGGACACATTTCAAGAGGAGTACGCGGAGGCCTCTCAGAATGCCATTCAAAAAGCACTGCTGGTAGGCTAATTGCTGTGCCTAAGCATCAACACACTAACATGTCCAATAGATCGGCATGAATAGCGCTCGCCAGGGTGAAAAGTCCAAGCTACGATTTGCCGATAATGACGCCAAACGGTTTGCGAATTGCCTAATAAGTACGTCCTAGTGCTCGATGTATTTAGCTCATCACTAAGCTGTCGCAGAACGGCTTGGTTTTGCCGAGGAAAATGTTCGCATCTTAACCGATACAGACCCAGAAAACCCAGCTCTCCCCTTTGAGACAATTACGAAAGGGCTGAATTGGCTGTTTAACGATGCTAGGTCAGGCGACACGATGGTTTTACTTAGTAAGCTGCTTTACCTACCGTTTTCTTCGCTCAAGCTTTAACATCTCCTGTCCATGTAGTTTCTGGCCATTGTGTACTTAACGGGACCAACAAGGTTGTTTCTTTAATATCGGCCGAGGAACACACAACACCCCGCTTAATCCCTTCAACGGTACGTTCAATGTGAATACTCTATTAGACCTTGCGTCAATACCTCTTTAGGTCTTTCGCTCGTATTTCGATAAGCTCCCTCGGGGATGCACGGTTGAGGTATCTAATTGGTTCAACTATATTGGTGCTCCTTAATAATTCCTATTTTATGATAGGTGGTTCTCGACTGCTGCTACAGCGCAGGTCTGATAAAGCTACCCCACCTTGTTGCGAAAATGGACATGGGCGGAGGGAAAAGTGCAAATGTCATGAGTACCCCCTCCAGCTCTGCCACATCGACTTCAGAATCGGGCTGCACGCTCGCAACTACATCTCAAGAAAGTACAGACCAATCAAAATCGCGAGGAAACGTTTGTCACGGTATCGCCCAATCGTCTACCATTGAAGAGGAGGAAATAGTGGAGCGAAGTGCACCTGTTGGCTCGCGCGCTTGTGCTAAACCCGTTGCAGAGATGCTACATGTGTCTCATTCTGTGGCGAGCGGTTCACCTGACTCACAGTCACGACATCGACCACGAGTTCAAGCGCCACCCCTAATGGACCCCCCACTGCCCCCTCCCGTTCCACCTCAACCTCGGCCCCAATCCCAACCACAAACCCATGGGAGGCCAAGAGTGGCTGCGCCGCCGAGGAACTTTCTAGGCGCCCCAGTTCAGACCCAAGCAAACGCGGTTCGTCCTATTCCCCCAGATTATAATATTACGATAGAACTAAAGTCCTTGACGGTAGACGGTATGGGCTGCCTCTGGATCCGATCAAAGGGCGTTTGAGTCGTCAAACATTGAAGGAGAGCCAACCAATGGTATATTAACAGGCGTGAGCAGATTGATTCAGTCATTTTGTGGTTCTTAACTCACACTCGCTTTCATTAAAGGCTATCTGTCAGGTCATTGGTATGTAGAATACATGCGGTTATCCAGTGTCTCCAAGGCTGACAGGTTGCCTGCAGAGTCTGTTAGATCTGCCACGCGCCGAATGATTTGGGATGAAATCTGGTGCGTGGCACCTGTATTTCAGAAATATTCGCCACTGACGCATACATGCAGCCGGATTACCAGATTAGAAAATCTCAGACGTTTGGAGAATTACCCAGAAGACCAACACAATGACCAGGAGCCTCACCTACTCAGCTCACACGAAGATCATGTAAGTTCTTTGGGTACGTTTAAGATGAACCGAGGTGAATCAGCTCATTTGTTTCTTACCTAGAGACGTACCATGGAGGGGTTTGCTTTTAGGGCGACTTAGAGGAATAGGGTACACCGCTCAATTTCTCGGTTTATCAGTGTGGTCCCCAGCTTGCAACTGGCAAGGTTTGACACCGTGCCACTGCTTTCTATTTAAAGTGCATCCTGCCATGCGATTGGATCGATGGCCCTTCATCCGTCCACTCATTTCTCCGAGTTCTTTCGATAGCTTAACTATCTCTTTCTAATTATTGGCTGTCATAGCATGAGCGATACCCTGTAAATGTAGTACAAATATGAACAAGAGCACCACTCGCATAGCCCGCCAAGTATGTGATCGGATATGCAACCTGCAAAACTCTATACTAAAGCTGGGGGTAATCGCCACCGTTAAAGGATTCGATAAATGTCGCTCAAACTTCTTTGCCGACCTTGCGCGATTGTACCAGCCCAGTTCTGCTACAACGCACGCAGTGGAAAATAACACGCAGAATCCTCACGAAAGGGAATCTCATTCATGATATCGACAACAAACCACGTCGATGAAATATTCAAAAAGTAGCTTTGCTTGAAGCCAACCTGTTGGGAGATGATCCCCTTAGCGAGGATGGTGCGAGTGATTTGGGGCCACAGCTGCAGGTTTCAAGTATGTAGCAGGACTCATGGTCTGGCACATCGTGCTCTCGGAACCAGTGTCGCGAGCCCGTCGCGAGTCTGCTCTTCATTTCATTCGCTGTGCCGGCGGTAAACACCGTTTGGAGGCTGCTGAACGGTCGTTAGCCCCATTTAACGCTGTCAGGTCTAACGACCTAACCTACGAAGGTAAATGCCGCCTTTATTGCACTCAATCTAACAGGCTAACATGGGGACCAGCTCAATATTCAGAGTTCGCTGGGTATATGCGAATAAGTCTAGGGTATTCCGGACATCGGGCGGTCTTCTAGGTTGATGAAGTAGGTCATTACGATATTCTTGGCTTTAGAGAGGGTTGGCATATTATAGACGCGCGTAATACTCTGCCTACCGCACTGGCGGAGACATCTAGAGGTTACTCGAAGGAAACTCCCTAACTGTCTGCTTCCTTTTATTACCCACCTTCACCTCTATTTGAGTTCTCGCTATGACACACTTACATTTGACTAGTTATGATGTCTGTTTATCACTCACATGTATGGGTATATAACCCTTTTGGTTCGCTGCGGCGGATTCCAGCATCGGAACTACTACTCTGCTGGGTATTTCGGGACCGGCGAAATAATGGCTGGCCTTTTAGCGGCTTACCTACCTACGTATTGGAAATAAAATTTGTCCTAGACTGGATTTCAGTAAGCGGCGGCCCAGTTTGAATCACTGAAGCTCAACATACCTGGTCGGCGTAGTTGGTTCATCCGATGCATTCATGGCTTTGTGAAACAGGCCCCCTAAACGACTTTATTGCTGAAACGGCGTAACTCAATTACTATCTTTGATTTACAGTAAGTGGCGTAAACAAGCATTACCGGTGCGCAGCAAGGTGGTAGGCGCGCGTTCCCCACGTGATCGATAGCTGTGTGACGCGTTTTTGCTTCTCAATACCCCTAATTCGTCTGTCCATCTGCCGGGTTGAAACGAGGATCTCGTCGTGCACTTGGTGCGCTATCTGGAGATCTTATGGTTTTCCTTATGGAGTCTTTGGGCGTCAAACGCACTTGGATGTTACCGGCTTGCTGTTTCTGCATGTTGATAGGCGTGAATCTTCGACGGCTAACTTAGTTTTTTGATGCTATGCATAGCTTGGGTGCACCTGGGGGATCGTGTCTGTACCACATGCGGTAGGATATTGGTACAAATACAGCAACAGAGGACGGCGAGTACCCCATCTCTTGGTTGTTTGGACGCTCGCTTCAATGGCCTTTGGAGAACAACTCGTCTCAATTATACTTTCTTCTGTGATTCGTGCCCTTCTTGTGCTCGACGGTATCTTCAGGCGGCTTGGCGGGTTGCCGGCGGGCGACACAGCAACACGAGGTCTCGATGACAACCAATCGTCACACCCTACTACCGCAGAAGTAAACAAGGCATCAAGGACTAACGACTCAATTGTTGCCGGAAACCTTGGCGCGGAAACTTCTGCTGATGATAATAATAATGATCTCTGTCCGACCACAATCGCGGCGTCGAGTGTGCTTGATCACTCTGAAGCTGAAGCAGGACAACCCCAAGGCGGCACCCTCGAGAAGTCTCTGGGAGGGTTGAGAGACTTTCCCCGACAGGGTACCGCTCTATTGTTACATAGAGAGCACCCCGGGCTGGTTACGGAAAAATATCGTGTGGTGCTCCTCGACATTAAACTTGTTTCGCTGGACTCGCGTTCAACCATCGCAGCGGGTGAACCCAATTCAAGCTCATGCCGCGTACATCGTTTGACTATTCAAGATACCCATCGGGCATCCCCACGTCCACCTAAAGCTAAAGGGGCCAGGGCGCTATCGGTGAGCTAATTGGCTCAGTATGAATTATGTTTAAATACTCAAACGCAGCAAAGATTGGCATAAACGGTAGGCAGCTGGGACCAGAAAAGGCGCTAAAATATGCAGGAGCTGATGCAAAGCGGTTTACCGGCTGTTTAATCAGTAAGTCTTGGTGCTACCAACAGACGCCGGCTGACAATCTGTCTTAGAGTACCTGGGCTTCAAAGAAGAAGAAGTTCATACTCTCACGGATGAGGAAAGCGAAACAATCCGGAGGGGAGAGATTTTGCCAGAGCTCAACTGGTTATTCAAAGGCCCGCAAGAAGGCGCGACTCGGAAATCTAATGATATGTTGGTTTTATTCAGTAAGTAGCCTTATCGCTATTTTGGGCCGTCATGACCTCCCGTGGCATAGTTTCCGGTCATTGCCAGCTTAACGAAGAAAACAAAATTGTCTCATTGCTGTCGATGGAGGGGGACCCAAACCAGCGTATTGCTTCACCGGTAACTTAAATGTTAATTCGTAAAGCCTTCCGCTGACGCTCACCTTTGAACCTTAGCGTCTCGGGTCATATCTTGAAGAACTTCCCTCCGGATGCACAGTTGAGGTATTTAGCCGATTTCGTGGCACATGGATTTGTGGAGTGAAACGCCGTTCCCCATTGCAGGTTGTACTTGACTGTTGCCACGGCGCCGGTCTCATACGGTTACCTGAAATTCAAAAAATGGAGCTGGATAACGGTGCGAGTCCCACTAACCAGAGTGCTGCATCGGCGGCCTCTGAGCCGATTGGCGAAACTTCGACCATGCCGCCAAGACCTCCAGCTCGAGGGGGTGCTCGAGGGGGTATTTGTCATTCTATAACCCAACTAATGTGTGTCGGGCGGAGGCAAGAGAAACCCGAGGAGATCCAGATGGGGTTGAGCGCAAATTCACCTCGTACCAATCCTACCACAGAGGCTTCGCGTACTGTTCTCTCCGAAACCAGTGCGTCAGATGAACCGTCTACGCGACCACAACCGCATGCTCCGTCCCCCCTTCATAACAGCTTGACTGGGAAAGAAGCTGGAGGCGCAATGTGCAACGTGAGTCAGTTCGTCATCACGTTCACCCGAGAATATCCTAACGCTTTACTCTAGACTAAAGCAAACGTGGTTCGTTTCATCTACAGTAATATTGGTTACGAAAGACTGAGGGTTTCGAGAACAGACGGTATGGGCGGCTGTAGGGCTGGGGCAAGAGGCTTACGAGCCGTCGGGCGCCGCGGGGGGACTAACTAATGGAGTATTAACCCATGTGAGTTAACATTGTCAAGACCGTCACTGTCCTGACTCGCCTATCACTCCTACGTTCAAGGCTATCTGCGGTGCGTGACATTCTTGGTCATCCGACATATTGGCTAACTCATAGGCAATGTGTAGAATCTATGGAGCGTGGCGGGTCTAATAGACGACAAGCAATGTGGGGTGCAGTCTGGTGAGGATCTGTAGCATCAAGTTAAGCGAGTAGTTAACACACGACAGTGAGGAAACTAGGCGCCAAAATGAACGAAATGGCCTCAAGTATCAACCGAGGATACTTAGCTCTCGAAATGATCCCGTGAGTCCCTGCTAATACAGTTCGGGTCGGTTTGGGATGTTTTAATTTGGGTTTCATAATTACAGGAGTCCACGATGAATGGATTCGCCTTCGTCAGAGAGACACCATCGTATTGACCGATTGTTTGAATCCCTTGATGTATACAATGGGTCTGCGACCCCTTATATTATTGTCAGCTGGTTTTTTTTCCTACTGCGGCAAATGCGCGACACGGATTCAGTTACGATCAGGTTGCATATAAACTGATTAGAGTACCTTGATGTGTTTGCCAAATAATTCTCCTCCTCAATCCACTCGCTCATTAGCTTTGACCTAAAAATCGTAGCTTGTGCTGGATAAACGGAAGGAAAACTACGGGGTGCGATAGACGAGTTCCTCTAACTCTCTTTCACATACGTGTGGCTACCAGCATAAATTCCCACAGAATAAAACCACGTTTAAAAAAGCAATTATGGCCGAGCAATGGTCGTACCTACGCCAAACATACTCAATAACACGCTTGGACAGGATTTAGATATCAAGCTTCAACTATACCTGCTATCTGAGAACGCGGCTCCAAAGGCGTGACCTGTTACAGTACTACTTGTCTGTATGGACATATTTGGGGTTTGGATTACCGGCCGTGTGACAAGTGACGTGATCAAACTCAGGACCAACAACCACGAAGAGGTAGCCACTTGTTACAACTTCTATATTCTTTACTTTATTGAATACTGATAAGGTGATTCTAGTGAAAAATGGGAAGATCCACACTCCAATCGGCACACCCACCGAGTAATATTACTGTTGATCATTCCTCTAGTACTATCCCTACTCCAACGCGCTCGCGTCCCAACTTAAGCGGAGCTAGTACGCCTAGCTCTTCACCAACAGTATCTCCGCTGCTTGGTAAAGCACTTGAGCAAGCTTCTCGCTTACTTAGCATAAACATGCACTTACGCCACCTTACCTCTTTAGAGCCACCACCGCTTCGCCAGGCGTCGCGAAATCTTTGAATGGCCTTGCGCAAGTGGGATGTTCCTCGTCCCCGTCAAGCACCGACAAATGCGCGCCCCATTCTGGCGACAGCATTGCAAAAGAAAGCTTCGACGAACGTGTTGAGGCACATAGCAGGAGGGTCTCAAAAGGAAATGTTAGCACTGGAATCAAGCCTCCGCCCAGCAGCAGGCCGCCCGCCGCCCCAACCCAACCCGAACGTCCACATACTACGACAGACAACCGTAGAAATTTTGGCTCACATCAAGGAAAAAGGAGGATCCCAACAAGGAATTTGAAAGCACTTTTGGTATGTTTCGGCCTCTGGTACCATTGAACCTGCTCCCAATTGTTCTGTCGTGTAGGTTACCGCAGACAGCGCACCCCCATTTGGCAGTAGCGATGAGAACGAACAGCTCGACTATACTGCCAACGACTCTGAACGTTTCGCAGAATGTCTCCAGAGTCAGTATTCGACAAGTCATCTCAGACGTCACACCAGCTTATCTAACCAGCTTGATCCACCCAGATCTCGGTTTCAAACCTGAAGATATTAACATTATAAAGGCTGTCGGCACTGAACTTCTGACCTATGAAGAATTCATGGGAGGATTGGATTTCTTGTTTTCCAACGCTACGGACGGCGACGTCCTTGTTCTGCTGGGTCTGCAGTCACCACTTAATCCAGGGAATATTGCTGACATCCAATACAGTCTCGATGCACGCTATATACATCAAAAACAGGGGCGTTTACCTTAAATTTGTGGGTCCTAGTGGGTCTGTGATGTTAATGGGTACTCGGGTGAGTTCGCATCAGTTCCGACGATCACGCGGTAGCTTAGTGTTCTATGTAGGATTTAGTTGATGTAATTAACGCCAAGCTACGTACGGTCCGGTGCACCGTCGAGGTACTACAACTCACGCCAAACATCGACAAATACATAAGACACTAATATCGTCCTATCATAGGCTATCCTTGATGTATGTCACGCTGCTGGGCTCATCAAATGCAAATATGTGATCCGGCAAATGGAGTCCAAAACCGTGGTTGTTTCTACGATCGTGGAAGCGGATGCACCTCCATCGAAAGAGACATCTCCGCTCTTGCTTACTGATGATCGCCGCTGTAATGAAGCGGACGTCTCAGCCAGTCACGTAAACCTCGGCGCACAGCGAAGTATGCGCCTTCTCAATCGAACCAGGCCATCAGCTAACACCCAATTTAGACACATCGAAGCATATAAATCAAGCCGTAGTGGGAAGCCCCTCTGTTCCCCTGCCTCCTCTTCCCAAACTGGCGGTACCCTCAGCCTCGACACATAACAATCCTTTTTTCCGGGCAATCCATTCCATCTTCGGCCCACCTGTTGACTTGCAGACAAGATCAGATATTGTAAGCACGGCCATATCCTCTTGTTCTCGACTGTACTCAGCCGTTCGATTGGGTAGTTGTTATGGGTGGCTGCTAGGGAAGGTCAAAATGCATACGAACGTACGTTGTCGGAGAGGAAAAACGGTACTCTAGTAGATGTAAGCGTACTACCACCTTTATTAGCGCCAAGCTCACTAGAGACCTACCTAGACGGTGTGTACGGCTATCGGTACGTTCCTAGCTAAATAGCTCCGTCCGGTCTAACGATACTCACACGTTTGTTCCAGAGAAAAATGGCTACCTATCACGCGAAGAGGTTTTCGACAAATATGTTTCGTACGTTCACTCCAGGCCTAGTCTACCTCCCAGAGTTGTTAACACGCCGATCCTAGCGTTATTATAGAAGAAGAAAATGCCGCCGCGGTCGAGTGCGCCAAGCTCCAATATGCTGAAGCACAGGGGGAACTCCGGGTTGAACCCCAAGAGGCTCAGCTGTTGAGTAACCGTAATTATAAAGTACGTCCCCTGGTCCTACTCCAATTCTATTCTTTGTTGCTTAGAGTGCTTTCCTATCACAGGAACGCATCTTGAAAGGAAATATCTTCCAAGCTGTCCCTAACGTATAGGGTGCAGCCGGTCTTGCGAAACCCATATAAAGGGTGAAGTTGGCCTAATGCCTCTCAGATCTGGTATGATATACACGTCGTAACCCCCGGTATGCTTGCTTTTACCTATATGTTTTGTTCACTTTGCTGTCCAAATCGCTGTGTCTTTACGAGTTACCTTGCTATGCTTTCTAGTTGTCTATGCATTCCACCGAACAGTTTAAACATTTATGTTATCATATTCTCGGGACGATCGCCGCCGGTGTATTCGCAGTGACGTAGTTTGCACCGATCTTCGCCGCGCAAAGCTTGATAGCGCAACACGAGGACCGGCCAGATTGGGTTGATGTGCTCAAGATTCGCGACCCGAGGTATATGCGGGGTAAGGCGAGGCCTATGACGCCAGAACCGGGGCAGGCTTGAAATCAGGGGTGCAGGCAAGGTGTGGGGGTTGCCAGGTTCTGAGTGTTAGTGTGCCATGCTAGCGATACGCGGGGGTCTCCCGCCGCGGGGAATACTGGGGAAGTGTTGCCTTAAGAGGGAGAGAGAGGCTGTTTACCCGGTGGTTACGTTGTAAAGGGGTAGTCCAGCCCCTTTCTGTTCTCGTCCAAGTTGCGCGGAATCTGGTGAATGTTGGTTGAAACTCTGCACGAGGATCTTGCATATTTCGGCAGGGCTCCGATACATGCTAATTCGATCCCGCACGGGAAACCTTCGAGCTCCAATTTTTGTGATATGCTGGCGAACGCCACTATCGTTTCCACCGGAGCACGGGTTAATGGCCGATATCGCTATAACACCTCACGGCGGTAAAAGACAACCGTCCGTAAAACTATATCTAAATACTGGTCTAGCCCGCGCCCAATCTGCGAGCAAACATCGTGTTCACTGCGTCTAGACCGGTGACGTAGGCGAACACGGGCTAGGCTAGTGAAACAAGGCCGATAAAGATCTCAGGCTCGCAATTGGGAATGCATGATGTCAAGCTTGCCACCTGTCGTTCATTTAAATTTTAGCGTTGACAGTATCGGGGTGATTGGCGTGCGCGTAACGGAGATTGATTATCGCGTCGATTTGTATTCTCGCGAAAGGGGGCATATACAGTACGCTGCGCCCCTGCACGCAAGGTCGGGGACTTGTTCTGTTGATTGGAAGTTTTGATCGTTTGGAGCGAGGGGAGGGATCGGACACACTTTTGACGCCACGTACGACATCTTGTGCGAGTGAGAGGGTAGGGAAAATCTCGCTACTAACCTGAACTCGCGAGAGAAACCAATAAAGTTTGGAACTGTGAAGTATCGGGTTCAAACGGAAGGGCGGTCACGTGATGCGACCGTAGCGACATTCCCCGCACTTCTCGTTCCTCGACTTGCCTACGATGCAAGCGAGATGGCAGTCTGTGCATACCCCGCAAACTTACAAACGACATTCCGATAGTTGTGCGTTCTTATGTACTCTCGACCCCGCAAACTGATGTCAGCAAGGTCCGGACAAGCGAGAGCAGCGCGAGCCATTCTTCGATGAAACCAGACGTTCACTCTTCCCAGAATCCGCAACGCTCGCGTATCATGACATTCGACCGGTTACGCATGAATAGTCGCGTTATCTTTTGCCTCGGAAAATCCACACATCATTCTGGATTAGTTGTGATGATCATGACCTTGCCCATTCAAGACATCAGTCTTTGTCCGATTGTCAGCCACTCTCGATCTCGCTGGAACTCCCACGAGTCTAACCACCAGAGTCCAGGGCCTCATAGACGTTTGCCACCACGCGTGCCGTTGGGCGGGAGGTCATGTGGCCAGCGGCGACTGTTTCACGACTAGCGCGGTCCCGAGGGGCTGTTACCCGATTGCCGCTCGCGGAAGCATCTAGTTGAGGTCGCTCCTCGATATGACGGCTAGCCCAGAGCCGGGCCGGAGGGTGCCCTCTTTGGGTTCTGTGCGGATCTTACCACGCTCAATTCGTAGCTTGCGTCCGCCGGATCAAGTCTTGAGCATTTAGCCTAGGTTCGCGTAATAGGGCTTATTCGCGTTCTCGCAAGTTAGTGTAGCCGAACGGTAGAGGAAATCGTAATATAAGTGGCGGGCTGCGAGTCTCCGATGTCTCCCCGTCAGCGAACCCGCTTCCCCTGGCTGCGATACCCTCCAGCCTAAATATCTTCTGTCATCCTCTGATTCCGTCCTGGTGACAGCACGTCCTCCCTTTACAATCCGACCCTTCCAATAGCCCAAATTTTCGCCATGTCGTCCTTCATCACCCGCTTCCTTGCCAACATGACCATGAAGGAGTCCAAGACTACTCCCGCCACCGAGTCGCGTCCCAGGAGGCATGAGCGGTCTTCGAAGCAACACCACCACCACCGCTCGCGGCACGACTATTACCGCTCGAGCTACGTCTACGACTCTGACACCGAGTCCGACGACGAACCTCCTTCCGTAAGCAGCACATCCCAATTCAGCAGATTAGACTCTGATGCGTGGCACACTTACGACAGGAAAATAGCTTGATGCTCGACCTTGGCCCGGACTACTCGCCCAAGACCATGTCGACGATTAGCTTCCCGTCACCAGTCATGCGAGGCTCGACAGTGCTCTTCGAGACCGAGGACCTCGACGCGAGTCCAGAACACATCGAGGTATCCAAACCCGCACCCACCGCGACCAACTCGCAAGTAAAACGCAAGCCGGTGCAATACTACGACGCACCCGCCGCACACGACGAGGTCAGTACCCATTCTATCCCCTGTGCCTGAGCACACTCTACAACATGCCCGATATTCACCGCTTCGTCCCCTCGGGATGCTCTTTTTGGCCTTGCTGCGGTGTTTTCTCTTCTGGATTCCCGTTTTGCGTATCCGTCACCCGAAACCGTGCGCCTCACTACCTAGGCCAACTATAGGCAGCAACGTGGGCGGTCCTCGAGCAGGTCCTCCAACGCTTCCCAGGAGCGTGATCGCGAGCGTCGCACGTCCAATGCGACGGGGTATAGTGCCGGGCCGCAGCGGTGGTGGTAGCCGCCCGGTGGCGAGCGAATAAGGTTTAGGGGCGAGGGTCATGTGAGGTGTTGGATAGGGGCTGAGGGGTGGGGTGTGGGGCTTCCGCTTGGAGCAGGGTGGTCGGCGGAACCAGTGAAAAGTAACGTGAAGGAGACAGGGATGGGGCGGCACTGAAATGATCATCTGACACGACAATCCTATGTATGCAAACATCCCCTGTATCAATACGCACTAGCACACTGAAAGCATCATATCTTTATGTCCAATCCACATATCACATGAAATTCCATCGTTAAGGTTTAAGGAACGTCTCGTCCGCAAAAGGTAAAAAGCAAGATAAGGAATGTAAGATGCAGTGGCGGCTGCAGCCGGACAACAGGTTCGGATGTGCGCAGCGGCGACCTAGTTTACGTATCGAGCAGCCTCAGGGGCGCGAGTCATTCACGTGTAACATTGTCGTTTCTATTCAGTCAGAGTAGGTGTCACACGACACTGAGAAGTAGAAACAATACAGGGACGTGGAATCAATATGTAGAGTGGGGGTGGGAGATGTATGCAGAAGAGAGAACAAATGTGCCGAGTTACTACATAAAATAAACCAGAGAGAGCGTCGTGCATCGGACATAAAAGCCGAGCGGAAAAATCAAGTATACAAAGGTAAAAAGAATAAGGAAAAAAGATCTAAACACTCAACAAGCGTTCAAACTTAATCCTTCTTCTCTTCCTTGGGCTCTTCCTCCTTGGCGGGCTCCGCGTTTTGCGCAGCGCGCTTCTCGTAGACCTTTTGGAACAACCCGAGCGAGGCCTGCTGCGTCGCACCAATCGCCTCTTTGATCTGCGCGCCCGTGACCGAAGCATCGCCCGCCTGGCCCTTGGCCGCGAGTTCGCGCAACTCGGCAATGAGCTTGGTCACCTTTTCACGCTCGCCCGACTCGAGTTGGTCCTTGAACTCGTTCATGGCTGAAATCCGAGTTAGTTCGCAACGAGGGAATATAGATCGGGAGACTTGCCTTTCTCGGTATCGACACACACGCTCTCGGCGCGGTTGCTCTCCTCAATCAACACCCTGCGCGCCTTGTCCGCCTCGGCGTGCTTCTCGCTCTCTTCCAACATCCGCTCGATATCCTTGTCGCTCAACCCGCTTGAGCTCGCAATCGTCATGCTCTGGTCTTTGCCTGTCGCCTTGTCCTTGGCGGCCACGTTCACGATGCCATCTGCGTCAATGTCAAACGTGATCTCGATCTGGGGCACGCCCTTGGGCGCAGGCGGGATGCCGACGAGGTTAAAGTTGCCCAGGAGCTTGTTGTCCCGGACGAGCTCACGCTCGCCTTGGTAGATCTTGACCTCGATCGCGGTTTGGCCGTCGGCGGCTGTCGAGAACACTTGGCTCTTCTTGGTCGGGATCGTCGTGTTGCGGGCGATCAACTTGGTCATGATCCCGCCGAGAGTTTCGATACCGAGCGAGAGAGGGGTAACGTCGAGCAAAAGAATGTCCGTGACGTTGCCGGCCAAAACACCACCCTGGATCGACGCTCCAATGGCAACAGCCTCGTCGGGGTTCACACCCTTGCTCGCATCGCGCCCAAACACCTGCTTGACGGTCTCGATGACGCGCGGCATACGGGACATGCCACCGACGAGGATAATCTCCTTGACCTCGCTCGCCTTGATGCCGGCATCGGCCAATGCCTTTTTGCACGGCTCGATGGTGCGCTGGATAAGCGGTTCGACGAGTTTCTCAAATTGGCTTCGGGTGATGCGCGAGTTGATGTGCTTTGGACCCGTTGCGTCGGCAGTGATAAACGGTAGGTTCACCTCGGTCTGGGATGTCGACGAGAGCTCGATTTTGGCTTTTTCCGCCGCCTCGCGGATGCGCTGGATCGCGACGCGGTCCTGGCCGAGATCGATGCCGGACTCTTTCTTGAACTCGGAGAGCAGGTGGTTGACGAGGACGACATCGAAATCTTCACCACCAAGGTGAGTGTCGCCGTTGGTGGACTTGACCTCAAAGACACCCTTTTGCATCTCGAGGATGGAAATATCAAATGTGCCTCCGCCGAGATCGTATACGGCGATCACGGACGACTC
>WSLM01000542.1:0-15105 GCA_019677335.1 Ceratobasidium sp. UAMH 11750 | reverse complement strand
GTGCTCATGGACACCTTGCAGGAACAACAGTGCCGCCAGCTGACTCAGTGCACCCAGGACAATGGCCTCAGCTGACACAATGTCCACCGCCGCCTCACGTAGTGAGTATTGCCGCTCTGGCACGAGTGCACGGCGTCCTGTGGCCACAATGGACGAAAAATACGGGTTCACCTCCTGCCCACACACACGCAACTCGCCGGGCCAAGGTGCGACGTGCTGGGCAGGTAGGTAACAAGGTGACTCGAGCACAGGAGCAGGAGCAGGGGCAGGGAGGACAGGTGTGGCCAGGGAGCAGATGTCCAAGTCCCTGGGCCCGTTGACACCATAAACCGCCAGTTGGAGGCTTTGAGATGCTTCACGGAGGCCTGGGGGTGTCACAGGGTGACTGGGGACATCGTGGACACAATCGAGAGTAAAAACGGGAGCAGCTGGGGGCGCCACGAGGGTCTGATGCAAGACGTACGCCTGGCCAGTTGCACGGAATGCTCGGCAGTGTTTCTTGCGGCGGCCAATCCCTGCCAATGGCATTGCATCACCTCGCAAGCACAAGAGATCCCGTGGTTGCTGTCGGAGCACAGCGAGCCGCAGGGTGTGCCGGAATTTGTCGGTCTGCTGTCGCACCGATTCCTCCTTCGCTCGCTCCTTTGCAGCCTCGAGGGGTCCCAGCGCCTCGTCAATGAGTCGCCAGCTCCGTCGGATGTGTTTTGGCAGCGCAAGAAACCAGTTGAGTTTTGCTTGGCGTGCCCGGCCTGGAAAAACATTGTACCGCAGCGACTGTTCGAAGTTGCGAGTGGCACGTTGGTCGTTGGGGTCGGCGGCGGGCATGATGACTGGGAACACGGGCAAAACGTGACACAAGCAGTACCGTTCGATGCACAAGGACTGGGCGAGTCGAACGAGGTGCTCTACAAGGCGAGGGCACGAGTATCAAGCGAGTGAAAATTCGAACACTGGAACGGTGTTGAACGAGAGCAGGCAAGCGAATGGTGCAGCGGCGATGGTGCAAGGAATGGACGGAATGGGGCACAAGTAGCACAACTGGATGCACAACAATGGAGCGAGTCGAACGAGCTATGTCTCGCTGCGAGAGTGCGAGAATTGGGCGAGCGAAAAATGAAGAGGTAGGGGAGGTATGCTGAGACCCTGAGTGAACCGGGGTGAGTGGCGAGGTTGCGAGATCTCAGTGTATACGGCGATGCAACGGGTGTGCAGCAAGTCAGTCGATAGTCACGGAACCCAGCTCTCAACAAAGATCTTGGGCAGCGCGGCAGGAAAGGAATTGGGGGATTAAAACGAGGTATATAGATGAACGAGCGGCAGGTGCATCTGTCGGGCGAAGATTGAGCTCGCGCGCGCTACAGAGCACCTAACAGAGCGATGTATAGAGCGTTCGATGCGCAAGACTGAGGGCTATCGAATGAGCTGTATATCGCAAGAATTGACGCGGTTTTTAGAGGCCGGATATGCGAAAAGTGAAGAAACCGGGGTGCAAAGATGGTCAGCCAAGAAAACTCAAATGGAGATGGTATTTCGGGTCGTATCGAGGCGATTGAGGACTCGTTTGGATTGTAGAAAGCGGGGCTATCAAACGAAGTACTGAGCGTTGGGCGGAAGTGCGTATTTACGCGGGAAAACGAACAGGAGCGGTCGGGGCCACGGCGGGTGGCTATTGTCATGACCCGTGTAGCATGACGTCATAAACCAACCTGGTGAAACCGTTAAGTCAATTCATTACATAATTATGGTATTTTCTCCGAAGTCAATCGGAGCATGTTAGGAGTCATGTGACCCCGTTACATGTTATGTTACATGGGCGCTTACAGTGGTTACGCAAGTCGGGTGTGCAACAACCCTCCATGGTAATGCACACCCGAGCTCAACCTGACTAAGCAAAGTCACATGACCCTAGGATTAAGCATGGCTCTTATAAGATTCGGAGCCGCAAATAACCCGAGCTATACTTATGTATGACTAATAGACAAGCCACACGTGACTGTCTTAGGAACGTCTAATAGGCCAGTGACGTTGCACGTGACCTTGTTGTGACTGCGGACTGCGGAGTGGAATGACTCACCGCACCACGGGGTATTTAAGTAGGGATAAGGCTGACTGGACTCCCCAGTTAGCCTTATTTTGTCCACCATACCGAGACCGACTAGTATATAGCAAAACACTTCCAATAAATACGAGATAAATACACCAATACCACAGATAGCGAATAAACCAGCGAGCCACCGTTAGCCACTAGATCAGAGAACTAGTGGGTCATAACAGCTGTGCACGGCGAAGGGGCCGCAAAAAATGCGAAAAACGCGTCAAAAAATGCGCAGAGAGGGCAAGGCGATAGTGTAGGCACGTAGAGAGCGAACCACAGTCGTCACCAGGTGGAGAGGGGGAAGGGGGAAACCCAGTAGTATAGGTCTGGTAGCAAGGGACAGGGGAACACACCCGGGCATACCCAGGGATATACAGAGACACAGCCACACACCCCACTCCACCGGAAGGGAATTCAAAGTCAGAAACCGAGTGTGGCTCCTACTAAACAACATTACTACACAATGGCCATTTAAGAAGCTAGATGACAAGAAAGGGGGGCCCTTCGACATTATAGAAAATATATCTTCCCACACCTACAGGCTCAAGCTACCTGACACTATGCGTATCCATAACGTCTTCCACATCAGCCTGCTGACTAAATACAATGAAGACAAGCTATTCCACAGGCAACAAATTAGGCCGCCGCCAATCAAAACAAAGAATGGCAAAGAGGAATGGCAGATTAGTCATATCGTTTCTTGGAAATGGAAACAAGGGAAGCTGTTCTACCGAATCAGGTGGGAGGGATATGATCCGATCAAAGACACAGAAGAGCGGGCTGAGAAATCTGCCGCTATGAATGACTTGCTAGAGGACTTACACAGCAGGGAACCCGACACACCAATGCCAGGACAGGTGGAGTCACCCAAGAATGACTCGGGCGGTAAAACAAAGAAGAACAAATGGCGTGGCAGACGGGTATAAAAGGACCTTGAAATGGCCTACAAGAGCCAAGTCGAGCGACTACCCATCCCCATCGCAACACACACACACGCACACAATGCCCGGAAACCATTACCACATCCCGGCAGCGCTATCAATGGGGGTCCTCCAGGGTCCACCGATCACCTTCCCTCGCCTTTTACGTGAGGAGCCTACTGTATACGACAATATAGAACAGGCCCGCAGGTACGCCAGTAGACTGATGCCCGGGGTAAAGCTCTGGTGGATCCCCAGGAAGGAATGCCACGAAAAGAACTGGGTAGCCGCCAAGGTATACCTAGACCCGAAGAAGGGCTTACTCGAATGGTGCCACTCAGGGGCGCCAAAGACCCAAGCCGCCCTGAGGCGCACACTGATGTACGTGATCAATGACCTGGTTGGTTCCAACGTGGACGCCATCATAAAAGCAGCCAAACGGAAGAGACGAGAACAAGGCCTCCCAAGGCGGTCGGCAAGGAGAGTGCTAGACTGGGAGGCCGAAGAGGAGGTTCGCAATAGGGTCTATGAGGAGACCCTAAAATTCTGCTCAATGCTGCCCAGTTGTTACTGGGGACGGCTGGAGACAGTGACGAACAAGGAGATGTACGAGATGACCGCCAACAAAGGGGCCACCCTCCAGGACTTCCAAGCCTGGCTCGACCTCCGCAAAGGGAAGTCGGATGATGGGTCCATCAAGTGGAGCATGTCGTCCCTGTCCCTGGAGGGCCAGCCCCCAACAAACGAGGCAGAACCCAACACCAACACCATCAATTGGGAGGAGTTGGACAAAGAGGAAGACATCAGGGGCCATATTGAGCAGGCCTTAACAGAATTCCTGGACATGCCCCCTTTGGAGGCAACGGAACAGGGACCAAGCTAGGCTCCTGATGCTGTACATGTCTCCTGTATCAAACTGAATAATGCAACGAGAAGGTTCTAGATTCTACTTCTTATTACATTTAGAGAAACCCAAAGCGCCCTGCACCTTGGGAACACAATCATAGGGCCTAGGACATATGCCCTTACCCTTACCCTTATCCCTCACAACCCCTGTACCATCCCACCTCCACAACCACGGGGCTTCATCACCGAGGTCTGTGAGGAAATTCCGTAAAGGGGAAGCACCCCAACCATAGACCGGGGCCTCCAGAGGAGGAGTAGGTGCACGCCCCTCCTCGAAGAACTCAGCAAGAGCCGCCACATCAGCAGCCTCCTCAAGTTCCATAGCCAGGCTATCAGCCTCTGCAAATCACAGAATCAGCAAAAGGGGAATAAGGAAGGAAGAGACACCAACTCACTCAAAAGGGTGAATGTCACCCAATCCCCAACGTTCCCTTCGTAATCGGCGAGGGCCGCATCACAAACAGCCTCGCAGTACTCACAATACTCCCCCTCCGGGAGCATCCAGCAAGTACAAGAAGGGGGGTCATAGTTAAGAGTGATGGTACGCATGATAGAGCAGGATAGAATGGGGACAAGAAAACTCCACTCCGACTGAGTATAGATAACAAGGAAGGAAGCTATCACATGACAACAGGTTAGACAACCACAAACAAAACAACATCAGGTGATCACAGGATGGAGTCACATGACCAGGACTAGTCACATGACCCTCACTATCTTGTAATACTGGAGGGGTTGGAGAGGGGGCACCGACCAGAGTCGAGGAGTGGAGCCCCCAAGTGAAGCGAGGATCAGGGCAACATGACGAGTGGAGGGAGGGCACCCCCCGGAGATGCGTCATCATGTGACAAGTAACAACGTCACGTGACCAATAAACAAACCATTGAAGTATTTATCCAACCAGAGAGTAACGACCTACTCCCCTCACACCACCTACATGCACCCCACCCCTTCCACACACTATGCAACACTCCCAGACGACAACGAGTTCCTACAGCGCTGGACTGAGTGGGGAGCAACAGCGGAGGGCCGATGGACTCGAACGGGCAAGGTCGGCCTCGCCATCACCAACGCATTGGGAAGCAACCCCACGCCCAGAACTAAGCTCTGGGCAGCCTACGCCGACAGCTCGAGGGTTTGCCTCGTGAATGCCCAACGAGCCAAATCCCGGCCCGTCCCCCCACTTCCGGGTAACGAGTTGAGCAGTGCTCCTCACTTGGAGCGCCCTGAGGCAAGAAGACCCCAGCAGCCTAGTCAGCCGCTTTGAACACTTTTGCAGGAACCGGCCAAACCATTGGCGGACCCTGGCCATCGTCGAACAGCACAACCCAGAGGAGGCGAGCTACGACCCCAAGCGCCCCCTCCATGTCCACGTGCTGACCATCAGCCTGGAGCACAGGAACGGGTGGAACACCCAAAACACGAAGTTCTGGGACTTCGAGGGGCACCACCCCAACATCACCACGAAGGAGTTGCAAGAAGGGCCCAGTGGCTGGCCGGCCCTTACAGCCTTCCATTATCTATGGAAGGACATTGGGGCGGAAGGAGAAGAAGTTGAGGACCTCATGGTGGGGGACCTCACTCTAGAACAGCTGGAAGGGATCCTCGTCAAAGGAAAAGGGGGAAAACAGTCCCGGATGCAGGTACGCCCAAAGCCGACCAACCACCACCCCTTGATCACTTACCCAAACATCCAGGCAGATCTAGAGGATGGGGAGGAGATCGTCTCCACGGAGACAAGGAAGAGTACTACCAGCGCTTCAAGCGCCCTCATCCCCTCCAAATGACAACCGCCTGGAACTCGGTCTGGGCATACACGGATCATGCATACCAAACCGACACGGGACTCTTGTCCGCCATCCCGGTTGAACTCGAATGACCGGAACTTGCTGCTCACATTGACCAAGCGGACCTTTGGTTCGAGCGAGAGGTACCCCCGAAAGCACCTGGGATGCGCCACTGTATCCTGGTAATTGAAGGGGAGACTGGGACCGGGAAGACAGCCTATGCCCGGTCAAAAGGTACGCACAGCCGGATGTGCAATGTGTGGAATATGTCCGCCCTCTCAGAGGATGCAGATATATGGATCCTGGATGACATGGTCCACACGAACAGGAAGTACTCGCTCAAAGCCTGGAGCCAGTATGAGGCCGACTTCACAGGCCACTACAAGCATGTGAAGGCGATGAAGGTGTGACCGACGGTGATCCTAGGGAACAGCCAGTCGGCGATCAGCAAGTGCTGGTCAGATATAGAAGGAGAGGAAGGGGATGCCTAGGTGGCCAAAAACATGGAATGGGTGTACGCGGGGTCGAGCCCCTTTTTTGTATTCCCTTAGATGAATGATACAGACCATAGAACGTCTCTTACGGAATCCCCCATAAGAGACCCTAAGGAGGGAATGATGTCATGACCCGCATACATGACGTCTAAGCACCAACGAGATAAGTATTTAGTAAAACTGACTAAGTCAATTTTATCACATAATTATCATATTTTATCCAAGAACAACCGAGAGTCTTTACAAGTCATGTGACATCAGCGCTTAGCGGTGGCTAACCCGCTCACGTAACTCGCAGCAAGTAACTCTCTCCATGTAATGCAGCTGCAAGCTGCGACCTGACTAAGCAAGTGTCACATAACCCTAGGATTAAGCACGGCTCTTATAAGATTCGGAGCCGCAAATAACCTAGCTGCTAGTACACGTGACTAACAACAAACACATGTGATCGTCTTGGTGACGCCTAGTAGGCCATTGACGTCACACGTGACTTTGTTGATTACTGCGGACTGCGGATGGAAGTGACTCACTGCAGTCATTGATATATAAGTAGCGCAAGGCAAAGCTGGGGTCCCCAGTTTGCCTTATCTTGTCCACCACACCGAGACCGACTAGTACATAGTTAAACACACTCAATAAATATGCAATAAATACAGAACCACCCCAGACAGTAAACAGAACAGAGAGCCACTGTTAGCCACTAGATCAAGGGAACTAGCAGGTCATAACACTTTCAGGTGAGCCGTGGATTCCCGTGTGAAGGGTTTCCTACCTAATGGGTCACTGCTAAAGATGGTATCTCTGGTGGTGGCTTTGGGTACTGGTGCCCTGTCTCTTTGTGGGGTCCTTTCCCTTCGGTTTCCCCTGGTAAGGTCATCCATACTGTTCACCAGGTCTGTAGTTCATTGTTCTATGGCAGTGGTGATCTCTCCCATCTGCTTGACTGCTTGGTCTAGTTGGGTAATTCGTCGGTCAAGAGTTACTACCGTGGTCCCTATACTTCCTAGACTTTGGCTCTGCATGGCTAGGGCCTTATTTATTTCTTTGATGGTTTCCCCAACAGCTTTCAGCGTGGCCTGTTGTTTTTTGGCCTCCATAGTCAGGTGATATGTGTTATTCTAGGTACTGACTGCAGAGTCTTGGGCTTCCTGTAGGGTGAGTAGCATTCCCTTGATGACTTGTTCTAGTCGGGCTGAAGGTTCAGTGCTCTTCTTGACTTCGGTGAGTGTAGCCCTCTGGAGGGTCAGAAGGCTGTCTCTAAACGCGTTGGTCATTAGTTGGATTGGGTTGGGGGCTTGTGGCTGTACTAGTCTTATTCCGCTTCCGGTTCTGGGGGCCTCCGCTGGGGTTGGCGGTGTGGTGTTCATTCTGTTAGCTTGTTCTACCATCGTGCAGGTTATGTCATCAACTTCTTGGAAAGATGTTTCTAGCAGTCCTATGGTAATTGACTCTCCGGCCGCCGGTGGTGGCGGAGGACTGCTAAGGTCAAGTATGATGGATGATTGGCGTCGGGGAATGGGTTGTACTAGGGGTGCTTCAGCCATGGTGCTGGGAATGTTGAGTTGGGTGGCGTTGGAATCCGTGAGGTTCGTTTCTGGTTCTGGTGGCGGGGGCTCGTGTTGGGACGCTCGTGACACTGCCCGACTTGCCAGGCGGGTCTGGTAGCGTCCTCCCGTTTGCTGCTGTGACATAGTTTCCCGTGTGTCTATGGATCACAGAGTCTATTCCATGTCCTATTCTGTTGTGTGTGGTGAGCCACGAGTTAGGTAAGAAGTTTGCCTTATAATGTTATGACCCGCTAGTTCTCTTGATCTAGTGGCTAACAGTGGCTCTCCAGTCTGTTCACTGTCTGTAGTGTTTCTGTATTTATTGAATGTGTTTATCTATATACTAGTTGTTCTTGGTGTGGTGGACAAGATAAGGCAAACTGGGGCACCCAGCTTTGCCTTATGCTACTTAGATATCTGTGGCTGCGGTGAGTCATTTCGGTCCGCAGTCCGCAGTAACAATGGGGTCACGTGTAGCGTCGATGGCCTATCAGGCGTCACCAAGACGGTCACATGTGTTTGTTGTTAGTCACATGTACTAGCAGCTCGGTTATTTGCGGCTCCGAATCTTATATGAGCCGCACGAGGTCTGAGGGTCATGTGACTGTTGCTGACTAACTCGCAGCTCGCAGCTGCATTACATGGGAGAGAGTTACTTGCTGCAAGTCACATAAGCAAGCTAGCAACCGTTAAGCGCTGAGGCCATGTGACTTGTGGGGTTCCTCGGTTGCCCTCGGATAAAATATGATAATTACGTAATAAAATTGACTTAATTGATTTTACTAAATACTTATCTCATCGGTGCTTAGACGTCATGTACATGGGTCATGACACCCCACAAGTGTCCTGCATTGTCCCCCAATCTTCCCCTGCTAAGAAACCCACCCATTCTTCACCCCAGGCTGCTCCTACTCTGCTTTACTTCCTCCTCCACCTCCTGTGGACAAGAGGGCTGCTATGTGCCAATGCACCCTCACCTGGGTCAAAAACTCTATTGTATGTCTCACAGTCTAGCACAGGCCATTTGAGGATCTCTTTGACAACAAGGTTCCTGGTATCAAGGCATTTCCCCCTCATTTCAAGGACCTTTGCACATGTACAGTTGGGCTCCTCAACCTCTTTGATGACATGGCCAGTGAGTACATTTTTGACTTCAAACACACCTGCCCCAAACAATACTCTACTATATCCACCATTGGTGCTCTAACCCCCCGTCTCCCTCATGAATCATTGCAACTGAACCCCCTCCCCTGACTCCTGACTCTGTCTCTCATTCATATGCTAGTGTGGCTGTGGGGGCTCCTGCCCCTGCCACTCCTAGCATCTCCATCTCAAAACAACAGGCTGGGAACAAGGCCCAAGCCCCAGCCACCCCAGCTAAGTCTCTAGTCCACCTCATCATCCTTCCTTTGACCATCTAAGGTTCCAACAACCTCTCCAAATATCCCCTTTGCTTCAATCCTTGCCCATGGCCCTGCCAAACCTTACTGTCTCCTTTCCCACGCCCTCACCCTCAACCCTTCTGTAAAAGACATCAAGCTACTGGGTGTCCACCAGCACATGAGTGGCAAGTTGGTTGTATCTCTCCCTGCTTCCACCCCCAACACACTCATTGCAGCAGTCACATCTGTCATCCAAACCACTCTCCACCCTTCTTCATTCAAAGATCTCCCATTTGTTACTTGAGACACCTCCTGGTCCATGCTTTTGGTATCTAGTGCGCCCACCTGTCTGGTTCCAGGCTCTCCCATGTGTTCTGAGGCTGATCTTTTGGATTCATTCCTTCAATTACCTCAAGATCACCAACCCCCTTGGTGGATCTGTAACCCTGCTTAGATCTCTGGCACCCATTCATTGTTCACTTTTCTCTTTCAAAGACCTCAATGGTTTGGTTGCCTGCAAACTTGCTAAGGCAATTAAGAATGGAAGTTTCAGATGAGTGCTGTAGTAAGGGGTGACCAAGGGTATGTGCTGGTTGAATGCTCAAACTCTGAAACCACTATCATCCTGCTAGTACTCAAGCCAGGGGAGTGGTAGGCACAATCACCCAAAACCCATATTGGGCAATGCACCACCAGCTGGAGCCATGAGCCAACATGCAAAAACATACAACCACCACTGCTCAAGCCCAGACCCCATCAAAGAACCTGGAACTTGAAGCCCTAGGACTACACCAACCTGCTATAGCTACACATGCACCACTGAACCTGGCAGCACTTACATTCAGTCCACCATTGCAACCTCAGGCTCCACCCAAGCCAATGGCAAGGCAACCAGCAACTGAAGACGAGATGTACCAAGCAAGCAAGCACCTGGATGCCTTTGTGAATTTTGATGGAGAGGAGACCAAAGAGACTGAGGCAGTATGGCAGAAGAGATTGGAGAACCTCATAAACCTGCACAAGCTGTTGGAGGAGCAGAAAGTGGAGTTATGGGTGGAGAAGGTCAAGGCGGGCTCAGTAGCCCAAGACTGGTTGGATGGTATACCCAAGACTAGTATAGACAGGTGGGGGAAGTTGAAGATGGAGCTGGAGCCATGATGGCCTGGCCAGAGTAGAGCTGTCAGGCCAGAAACCAGCGGCCAGTATTTGCCGGTCACCGCTGCAAAATTCCAGCATTTTCCCGCAGTGTGGGTGCTGGAGCCAGAGCCGGGACACTCCAAAATGTGCAGGGAACCCACAGTAACCAGTGCTTAAGCACCAACATACCCATGCATACCGTCATGCAGAAATGCAGGCAGAACTGCAGTCTGCCTACAGACTCGGAAATGGGGTTGTGTAAAACCCACCACAACCATAATACCATAATGAAATACCATCAGAAAATGCGCAGAAATTCTGCAATCTGAACCATCTAAAAATTACTGTCCAGAAGAATCAGACTGACCCAAGCGCAGCCAATTACTCCCAAGAAATAATCAGGGGGGAAGCGCAGACACTCTCCCCCCTGGATATATGGTCAGAATGCAATATTTTGCATACCATTAGATGCACACTGATGGGCCCGATCGAATGAGCACTCTCAAAAGGTCATAGCACCATTTCCTGAGGAGCTATGCCTGCTTTACAAGGGCTCAGCACCTAAAAAGCGCCACCGGCACTAGTGAATCTCACCATTAAAATCTTGCTCTCTTGTGTGGAATTGAAGCAATCCACTTCACTGCATATACCTACAAATTCTCAAGTCAATTGAACCAGTTTAAGTGGGTGAAATAGGGAGGATACCCCCCCTAACTGGATTAAATCAATAAGGATGCAGCAGTACATGTTTTTACACAGGTCCTTAGGTCACTATAACAGCTTAGGAGTGTTTAGAGCACTCATTTACATTAGTTAACAGTCCTGGCAGGCTGTATTTAGTGAATGCATTTGTGCCAATGAGTGTATTGGCTGGTACATTGGCTGAAAAGCACTCAGATGCCTGCATACTGGTCAGTTCACCCTAATCCAGGACAGGTATGAGTCAGATGATGGATGTACATATAGTTTTCCAGTATGTAGAGTCCATTGGAACTATTCGCTTGGCATGAAAATGCCATTTTGGTACAGAAATAGTGGGTGCACTCTTCCAGCATTATTTCTTTTAGTAAAGATTCGCCTGCACTTGCCCCTCTGGATTTTTCTGGCTGACTGTAAATACACCATTGGAATGCTGGGAGTTATGCACATTTAATGGTGCAATTCATGAGCAGATGTGGTGGGTTCTGAAAATGTGCATACCTGTAAGATTATTTCTTTTCACAAAGATTGGCCAGCGCTGGCCACAGTTATTTTTTCATTGCTACATGTGATATATCATTTGATAGCCCTGATCTTTCTCTATTTAATGGTATATATCACATCATGATGTGATGATTTCTGAGGGCGGGAATTCCAGTTTCCTGCCCCATACTGGGAAAATGCCAGATTCTGGCGGTATACCAGTGTTCTGGCTGTGGGAGCAGGAGCGGGTGCGGGTATGGTCAAAAAATGTTGGGTTCTGGCTGTGGGTGCTGGAATCCAGCAAAATTCCAGCCTGACAGCCTTACTATGTGACATGCTCCTCTTCCTCCTTGAAGTCACCTGCCTCTGCACTATATAGACCCTTGGAATCTTCACTTATGGCTAATTGCCACTGTCCCTCTCTCTCCTTGAAGTCACCTGCCTCTGTGCTATAGACTCATGGATCCTCCTTCTCATGGCTTGCCTCTGCTCGTTATCTCGTGGCACACCTCACCACCACACATACACCATGCCGAGGCCTGCCCTATCAACTCATGGTTACCAATGCCACTCACTATTCCTTGAAGCCACTCACCTTTGCGCACTCAGCTCCTGGAACCCACTCATGGCTTTCCACGCTGCTCCACTCACCTAGGAGTAGCAACCCATTAGCACATTTATGATTCACCTATGTGCTCTCCCTGCTCTATCCCTAGTGGCTATAACCACTCATCACCTGCCATAGGCACTTAGCTGGGCACCTACCACTCTATAAGTTGCTCCCTCCATTCATGCAAGGCTCCCAATCCACCTCTCTATCAGAGGTTGTGACAATAATCCTCAACAGGTTATGAGCCTCGATTTGCTCTAACCTTACTAGCTTCTATTACTACTTTATCAGGTCAACAAACTGTCTTCTCCTCCAAAAACTTCTTCTACTGGTCTATTAACTCCACCCCCTTCTCCTGGTCTAGAACCAGAATTCACAGACCCTGAACCTACCAGATTGATTGATACTACTGGACTCAGGGAAATCAACATCTTCCTTGAATCTGATTGGGGCGCATTACTAGATCCACCTCAGTTTCTTCAAAACCTACAGGATCAGCAATGAGATTTACCTGCACTCCATCCTTTATTCCAACACATCTTAGATGCCTTCAATAGTCTAGAACTATCATTTTTATCCAAAAGCTGTGAAGATTCAAACAACTTTTATTTACTTGCTCAAGAACTATCTGAAGAAGTCAGAAAAATTCTATTGGTTCTAGAAACACTTAACACATTACCACAAGCTTACCCCACATCACAAAACACTCCATTTATACCACAAACCTGGTCCATTCATTGATTTACATTCGTGGTGACCATTACAATTTCCAACAATTACCTTGCTCTTGCAAGCTTCCACACTGCGGAAAATGTCACAATAGAGTTCCTGTGATTTGTGTACAAATATTGACACCTGTGCAGGCAAGTTTAGCACTGATTTCAAATTGAGCCATGGTCAATAAACATTGATCAATATGATAAATAGTGGCTGTGCCACAATAACTATATACTCAAACTCAAACTGGTTATGTATATGGGAGCTTGTGGGACGCAGCGAGCAGAGGAAGCACAAGCCGTACTTGGCCACAGATAAAACGGACCCAGGCACATCACGTGTCCCTGGCCTCCTGTACAGGCCCACAACTGAGGTCCGTGCACGCTGCGGCCTCATAGTTTTTCTTTTTACCACCATCCCACCCTTGCTGTTATATCCGGCACGCTTAAGCACGCATACACCAAGTCTAGCGCCTCACCCTGGCCTGTGATCCCCACTCTCGCAGCCTCGGTGGCCCGGCCCAACAACCTTGCCGCCTTCGGCGGCTCAGTTTCCCCAACACACCGCATATGTTAGACTCGGCGTTGTGTCGTTGTACACCTAAACCAGGCCATGGTCCAATCGCAGGCTGAGTAGGAGCTGTAGACCCTACGGAGAGTTCATGGCTACTATTGGTTGAGGGGACAGCCAGCATGGGCACTAGTCGTGTGGCCTGTGTAACGACACAACGCTTTGCGTCCACATTGTGATGATGCCCTGCATCATGCATCGCTTGTTCTTCCCACCACCATCCCCCTTCCGGAGCACTCTATCAATTTGCTTGCTCAAACGCACCCATTGGTGAGTGGTGCTTGCAGTTGGGGCCTGCCTCCCCCGACCTTACCAGCGACCGAGCCGACTGTTAGGTCGTGCCTACTAGCCCAAGCTCTGCCCAAGCATTGACCCCAAGGTCAGTATATATGCATACAGAATGCATGCAAGTCACAAATCACACAAAACAATACACATAATCTGAGTTTACTGTCCGTGCAACATTTACTCAACCAGGTTATGGCAGACAGAGAAGCCAAACTCGCATAGGGGAAGAGTATCAACGTGACTTGATACCGGCCATGCTACTGAAACACCACCCCGTCCTGACCCAGGCTTTGTGCAAGACTCTCACCCACAAAGCCAACAGCAAATTCGCCTTGCAGAATTGGCGGGACTCGGACCTAGGGAAGAAACTACTGTCTTGTTACCCAAACATCAAGCCAGACTACTTCATGCACAACACCACAAAGTTCCATAGATCCCATGCGACGCTCCTCTTCCCTCTAATCACAGGCCACATCCCGCTGCAGTGTCACCTCTTCAACATGAAGGCAGTTGACTCACCCATGTGCCCGAGCTGCCAGGAGGCCCAGGAGTCAGTTTCACACTACATCCTCCGCTGCCCCAAGTATGATGCACCCAGACAAGCATCCTTGCCTCTTGAGGCAGAGACTTCCTGAAACTTTCTTATCTTTTTTCTGATCTGAACGCTTTCCCTACTCTCTTAGAATACGTATGCTGCACAGGCCGCTTCCAAGATATACTTAGATAGTGCTACGTCATGTACATGCGCCTCTGCGCTGTTTCTTGCCCATGCTTCTGAGCTAAGTTATTACTTAAACTTTTTACTATCATAGTGTACATTTTGTCTTTCACACTTTGTATTTGTTGTCGCGCGATAAGGCCCAGCCTTGACTTGACGGTAATTGCATCACATTTCAAAACAAAAAAAAAAAAAACCAGGTTATATGGGTGGGCATCTTTTGCACTAAGCATTTCCAACCTCTGATGCTGGTCAGCCAGGCTAGAATATATGCACTGCATTTGGAAAGCCCCACCAAAATCCTGTGATGTTCAAGTGCTTTTATGGCCTGAACCTTGTGAAAGCGCTGCATACATGTTAAATTGTGTCAGTTCCTTGGCCAATGGGGCGTCACCAGTGTATCGGCTATGGATGATTTAAATAGTTGTTCTCAAGATCAATACAGTGTGCCACAAAACCTATCGTAAAAAAGTGCCAACACTGATCACAACCTTACACAGCATGAACCATATGCTTACATAAGCTGAGGTTTCAGTCAGCTGTGGCAGCGCTTTCTGGCTACAGTTGGCTCCTTGTTTGGCCCTGTTTGGTCCAGTATTCATTGAGCTGTGGGTCAAACAGTCAAACAGTTTTTACAATAGGTTTTGTGGCAGTCTAGCCAGGAGACAGTGTGCAATCCATGGGTGGGCGTCCAAGGGCCTGGATGAATTCTGCCTGTCCTTGGGCAGAGTACAGCCCGAGCCACACCCACT
>WSLM01000541.1:0-15107 GCA_019677335.1 Ceratobasidium sp. UAMH 11750 | reverse complement strand
GCATTGGCGAGCGGACGTACCGTAACGGGCAGATCCTCGGCTCCTGGTTCATCGCCTCTCTCGTGCTCTTTGCGATCCAGGTTCGTTTTGACTTCTCGCCGGCTTGGACTCGGAAGACCCTGTTAGTTCTCATCAACAGCTTTGATTTTTATCCCAAGTCACGTAAAAGCTAAAAACGAACCTGATGGGAACTGCGAGTTGTACCGTGAGTGACTGCGCTCCCGGTCTATTTCGTTGAGGCAGTCCGCCTCAGAAAATTACGACGAGTTGGGGACCGAGAAAGAATGGCTTGGTTACCTGGCTGAGGACGGTCTCAAGGTGTGTTCATCACACCACATGCGCTCCCTGTGAACTATTGCGTGCCGTAGCACGAGGGGCCGCGACTTTTCGTTGCTCTAATTTTTACGGGCAGCAATATGAGCTGTGGCCGACCCCGAGTCTTCCGATTCCGCGCGGCTCGTTGAAATGTTGTTTAGCACGGAGGCCGATGCCGTTGTCCTAGAGACAGTATACTCTCCGAGACTGAATTCACGCCAGAGCTAGACAACATGTTGACAAAGCTCAGGAGGCCCCACGCACTCGTTAGGGAAGAACTAGAGGCGAACTTATGCTCGGCATGTTGACCACTGGACAGGATGAATACGCATATACTGTACGTTATTACTCTTTCTATTGCTTGACATTATTATATTGTAGAGCAGTGCATAGTCACTGCACTGGGCAGTTTCATTAGCCGTCGATCAACCAAAGCAATCACAGGTGTAACGCTAGTGGCACGCTCATCGGCACGAAGCGCTATTGGCGCCGATGACGTTGGCTCGATCGAGCGCCCGGCAATGCGATGACTCTGCGGCACCGGATTCCTTGGCTACTCCACTAAACCAGTTCGGATCACTGCGCACTTACGTGGGAGTGTGGGTAACCTATGCGGGTGTCATGTGGCCTCTTGGGAGTGAGAAAAGGTACTTATAGGCGGGTCCTAGCGGAAACGAGGACCTTCATTCAGTTTATTCACCTCGCGATGCTCATCTCATCAAGGTCATCCGCTATCCGGACTGGTATATTGGTAGGTTGGGATGTCCCCCCATCCGTTGCACTAGTGGACGCTTGATTAACCCCTCCAACTCGTTCAGGCTACCGCTGCTTTCTCTCTAGTCGCCGAGGCAGCTTCTACTCCTGTTCGACGCCAAAACTCGAGCATCTCATGGTTTGACTGCCCCGATAGCAACAAGACACAATGCGCCTTTTTCGACGTCCCACGAGATGTGAGTACCAGATCCAACCTCAGAAACGCATCGAGTTATTGAACATGGATTCATTTGATAGTACTCGAACCCGGCCAATGACGATACGGTGTCAATTTTCCTGCGCAAACTCCCCGCCAGTGCATCCGAAGAGAACCGTCTTGGAACAATCCTCACTAATCCAGGGGCAAGTACACACATTGTTTGATTTACGCTGTCACTGATGTTTTCATACGATGGATCTAGGGACCTGGAGGGTCGGGGAACGCGTTCGTGGAAACGGGTGGAGCGGAGATCAGTGCGCTCTTGGACGGAAGATACGATATCATTGGGTTTGACCCTCGGTATGCTCAAGATGTTTAGCTGATAGTTCGCATATACTGACGCTTGAAATTAATAGCGGCGTGAACCTGACTGGACCATGGACGGCGTGTTTCGACACGGAAGCAAAGCCGCTGCTCTCAGACCTTCAGCTAGAAATGTAAGCGCGACTGAATTCGAGGATATCATCCATTTACACTCTTTCGCACAGCATCGGAGCACCTTATCCACATTCGACTCTCGACAACGAGCGTAGGCTAGTCGGGAAGCTTAATGGTCTGTTTTCCGCGCATAGTGCAGCTTGCGTCAAGAACGGCAACCGCAAGATGCTGGAATCAGTCGGCACCGCGTTTGTCGTACAAGACATGGAGAGGATCATCGAAGCGTTGGGAGAGGACGGAATAAACTACATAGGGTGAGTAATAATTTTTGTGTCGCACAATATGTCTCGCTCAAGGCCGCTAGATTCTCGTACGGAACAATCCTCGGAGCGACTTTTGCTGCCATGCGGCCCGACCTTGTCAAACGAATGGTCCTAGACGGAGTGTCAAACTCCGAGTCGTACTTTAACGATGTATGGCAGTGGGGTCGAGATGGTATGGCTGAAACGCACAAGGTAGCGCCGTGGGATGTTCTCGATGAACCCACTCTGAGTACAGTTCCAGACCTTTACAGGCTTCCTGTCCACTTGCGCCGAGGCTGGTCCTGAGCACTGTGCCTTTGCCGTCCCACCACGCGGATCTAGTGCGACTCAGACGACGAAAAGTCTACAGAAGCGTCTAGACGCGATAATTGCCCGGATTGACAAGGAACCTATGGTGATAGCGGATTCGCTCTTTGGGCCTGGACTCCTCACAGCGGCCAGCCTTCAAGAGGCATTGCTGGGCGTTTTGTACTCGCCTGCCTACTGGTCTGAAGCGATGCAAGGTAATCATTATATATACCGATAATGCTGTTAACTTATGATTTTTTTTAAATAGCGCTGACCAGTCTCGAACAAGGCAATGGGACGGCTGTATATAATGCGATTTACGCCTACTATGTGAATATTGACCGCCGGCCCTACAATGATGTAAGTTGATCTCTGTATCTCGACTCGGTGATTTCGACTAATGGAACGATAGAATGTGTTCAACCGCTCTATGCAACGTGTCGCGACTCGGGAATCCATTCGTACAATCCTCTGCAGTGATGCGGCTGCGACCAACCTCTCGATAAACGCGTTCACTGACTAGTAAGTCCTCGAACATTATCATCATGGTCACGCACTCATAAGTTATGCAGCTTCCGTGAGTTGGGAAAGATCAGCCCTGTCGGTGAACAATGGGCAAAGATCGTTGGTGGGTGCAACGGATGGGCGTTCCGTTCGAGCCAACGGTACACTGGTCCATGGACCGTTGCAAAGGGACTGAAGAAAACCAAGTATGTATTCCGGCGACTTTGGCTTGAAGTATATCTAAATTGTTTGTAGGTTCCCGATTCTGTTCCTCAGCTTGGATGCGGACCCGGTCACGCCGCTCTCGTCGGCTGTCAAGATGTCCAATGGCTTTGGTAAAGATTCGGCTACTCTACTTGTCCAGCAGGGGTAAGTAGTCTTTATTCAGCCTTTTTTCGTATTGGCTAACCGTCGTCTTGAACCTCAGCTTTGGGCATTGCACGTAAGTCATACCCCACCTTCCATTTGCTCACATGGAATCTCAATATCTCCTGCTCTCATCCACAGAACCGCTCATCCGTCGTTGTGTACCTACAAGCACGTCCACGACTATTTCATCGATGGAAAGGTTCCGCCCAACGGGACCCACTGCACCCCCGAGTGAGTTGACCACCTGAACTGCTCGCGCAACTTACTTACATGTATGCATAACTAGACCTGGCTTCATCTATCCAACCAATAGCACAAAATCGAAGCGTGCAACTATCGACAAGCGCGATGGAGAGTTGCTTGAATCTCTCCATAGGCTCAGGGAGGCCAGGTCCAAGTTCGACTCGCATAACTTTGGCATGTAATGACGGCAAGATCCCTTGCCGGTTCTGTTAATATTCTCGTTCGCTCGTCTGTTCCGCACCGCTCCTTATTCACCAGATAATAATAATTCAATATTTCGCTGCTCATCTTCCAGATATGGAATCGTTGGTAGGAAACCCCCGTTTTTAACGTTCGCCATAATTCTATATGCTAAAGAACCAAGCTCGGTTCGTTAGAACACATATAACGTCTCCGTGTGCTTGTTTTGGGTCGTTCGTTCGATTCAACCCCGCATAGAGAAGAACACGTATAAGATCCTAATACTGGTGTGGCTGAAACCCACCATGAGTCCATTGGCCAAGACACACGGGTCTAGCCTCGTCAACCTAGCCGTACATAATAGGCTCTACTACACTTCATAGCTGGAGTTTGAGAGGGGTGATACTGGCATAGGGCTTGTTGATCTCTCTCAAGTAAGAGATGGAGGTGAGCACCACAATATGATGCCTGAAACTCTGAGCGGCTTGTCTATCAATTTAACAGTGAACGAAGACTGGGGGTCACAAATAATGTGCATCGACGCTCCCACCGCGTCCCGGGATGTATCCAGTACATTACCAGCGCTGGATGGGATTTTTCGATCTGACGCTGCACGTGACCTAGGCGCTTTTGGGGTAAGGCACGTGACCTATGGACAGCCACCAGCGCCAGTGCCAAGCCGGTGCCAAGTCCCCATACTCAAACGTTCTAGTACAACTATGGTTTAACCGTCTAACGTCCGGCGTGAAGCAGGTGAGATCACTCGTGGCGATATCATCAGACCTCGAGCCAAGTTTACCACGTCAACAGGTGCATTGGTGTGGATTGCCATTGGCGCCCTGGTCGTTGGTCCACCCCATTTGTGGCGAGGCGATGAATGCAAGTCACATCAGGATGTGTGCAGCAACGCAGTTGTGGACTGGAGACCATGTGGTACCCTTGGAGCGATGGAAGTATGAATAGGGCAAGCACAAGGTTACCCATCCTCTTCGTTCCACCACGATGCCCGTCTCGCCAGGATCGTTCACTCTCCGGGCTGGTATACTAGTGAGTGGATACACCGGCTTGTCTTCGACATTAGTGGATTGTTGACTAACGTCCATCACTCGACCAGACGGCCACAGCGTTCTCTCTGGTCACCGAGGCAGTCTTGACTCCTGCCCAACGCCAGAGCCCAAGTATCTCGTGGTTCAATTGTCCTGATAGCAACAGGACGCAATGCGCTTTCCTCGACGTTCCGAGAGATGTAGGTACCAAATCAAACCGCGGAAATATATCGAGTTGTTGACCACGGGTTCGCTAGTACTCGAACCCGACTGCAAACGATACAGTCTCGATTTTCATGCGCAAGTTCCCCGCTAACGTATCTGAAGAGAACCGACTTGGGACAATTCTCACCAATCCGGGGGCAGGTAACATGTTATTCGCTTGCACTCCCGCTGATGCTTTGGCACGATATAACCCAGGGACCAGGAGGATCAGGGAACGTATGGGTTGAATTAGCTGGACAAGAGCTTAGCGCGGCCGTAGATGGAAGATACGATATTGTTGGGTTTGATCCTCGGTACGTTCAGCATATTCTGGGAGTTGGTTTATACTGAGGCTTGAATATGATAGTGCCGTAAATCTGACTGGTCCGTGGACAAGCTGCTTTGATACCGAAGCAAAGCCACTCCTATCTGCACTCCAACTAGAAATGCAAGTACAAATAAAAATATCAACTCTATTATCCGTTTACATTCCCACACAGCGCGGGAGCACCTTATCCACGCTCCACTCTCGATAATGAGCGTAGGCTAGTCACAAAACTCAACGCTCTATTTGCCACGCACAGTGCGGCTTGTGTCAAGAACGGAAATCACGAGATGCTGGAGTCATCCGGCACCGCGTTTGTCGCGCAAGACATGGTTAAGATTGTGGAAGCGTTGGGAGAAGACGGGATAAACTTTTGGGGGTGAGTGGTTACAAGTTTTCCGCCTGATATGCCTAGTTGAGGCCGTGCGTGGTCGTTAGATACTCGTACGGGACAATACTTGGAGCAACCTTTGCTGCTATGCGACCCGACCTCGTGAAGCGAATGGTCCTAGACTGTGTGTCAAACGCCGAGTCGTACTTCAACGATGTATGGCAGTGGGGTAGAGATGGCATGGCTGAAACGTACAAGGTAACATTGCTGGATATTCCCAAGGAACCCAATCTGAGTATAATATTAGACGTTTGCAGGTTTTCTGTCTACTTGCGCCGAGGCTGGTCCCGAACACTGCGCTTTTGCCGTTCCGCCTGCCGGGTCGAATGCAACTCAAACGACGGAAAGTCTGGGCCAACGTCTAAACGCGATATTCGCCCGACTTGATAAGGTGCCTATGGTGATAGCGGACTCATTCTTCGGACCAGGGATCCTTACAGCGCCGGGCCTCCAAGAGTCACTGCTTGGTATTTTGTACTGGCCCGTTTTCTGGTCCGAAACGATGCAAGGTAATCATTACATATAGCGATTGTACGTTTGGCTTATACATTTCTATTTGAAAGCCTTGACCGACATTGAACAGGGCAATGGGACTACGGTATACAATGCACTTTACGCCGCCTACATCGACATCAATCGCCGACCCTACAACGATGTAAGCGTAGAACTCATTCAATTCAATCCTCTGAGTTCAACTCAATAAATAATAGAACGTATTCAACCGCTCCATGCAACGCTATGTCACTAGGGAATCATTTCGTCCAATTCTCTGCAGTGATGCGGCTGCGACGAACATTTCAGTAAACGCCCTTACCGACTAGTAAGCCCTCGAATATTTCATTCTAGCCGTACAATAATAAGTTCTGCAGCTTTCGTGAGTTGGGAAAGATTAGCCCTGTCGGTGAACAATGGGCAAAGATCGTTGGCGCCTGCAATGGATGGGCGTTCCGAGCGAGCCAACGGTACACTGGTCCATGGACCGTTGCAAAGGGGCTGAAGAAAACCAAGTATGTATTCCGACGACTGGACTCGAAGTATATCTAAATTGCTTATAGGTTCCCGATTCTGTTCCTGAGCTTGGATGCGGATCCGGTCACGCCGCTCTCATCAGCTGTCAAAATGGCTAGGGGATTTGGTAAAGAGTCGGCCACTCTACTTGTCCAACAGGGGTGAGCAATCTCTAGCTCTTTTTGTATTGATCGACTCCTAATTTGTATCTCAGCTTTGGACATTGCACGTAAGCCATGCTCCACACTCTAGTTAACCATTTGCTCAGTTGTTTTTCACGTCTATAGGACCGCGCACCCGTCATTGTGTACATACAAGCATGTCCGCGACTACTTTGTCAATGGAACAGTTCCAACAAACGGGACCCATTGTACTCCCGAGTAAGTCCAATGTCTGAAACCGCTCGCGCAAAGTGCTTACATACATGGTCAGACCTGGCTACATCTACCCAGCCAACAGCACGAACTCGAAGCGTGCAACAACTGTTCTCGAAAAGCGCGACGTAGAGCTGCTTGAATCCCTCCGTAGACTGGGGGAAGCGAGGTCCAAGTTCGACTCAAATCGTTTGGGCATATAATTACGAAAATGTTTGCACGGGCCTGAATTTGTAAATGTACCCGCTCTGGCTATTTAGCACTGTGTCTTTAGCGTAAGACAATAACAATTGAATATTGCGCGTCTCACACCTCTATACGCGATGGCTGACGGCAACAAACGGTTTACCTACCTCCCACCAAAGCACAGATTGTTCGTGTTTTTGGGCGCTTATTTGATCCAACCCTTGATGGGGTGGGAAGGTGGCGACGCTGCTGGACACATCCTCCTACAGCACCATGTCAACTTCGTCTGGTCTCAATAAGCATGCCCAGGAGCCCAATCTCAGTGTCGCCGTAGCTGAGCATTTCACGAAACTTAGCGCCCATCAGCCAAACCGATGCACGCCTGCCCAGCTCAACCCCTTCATCAACGATGGGTTCTACCATATAGTGCAGTTGGACTCTGAGGGGAACCAACTTCATGCCGCGCTTCTGGATAATTCGTGGGTTGAAGAGCAGAATGAATATCAAGTTATGATGGTAGAAACTCCACGGCCTGCCTACCGATGCGTAAGTCGACAAGGGATTGAGGTGACAAGTGCATTCATGTTTGTGTTATTTTAGTGGAAGCTTACGCGTGAATGGGGGGTCAATAATGGCTTTACTGTTGTCCCCGTAATGTTGCCGACTAGAGGCGACCAGAATCTCAAGCTTGGTGCGACTGCTATTGCCAATGTGACCCCTCTGCGCTTGAAAAGTGAATTATGCTGTACTGATTCGGGAATAGGGCAACAAGTTGAGAACCAAACAGTCAAGCCATTACCCGGTTTGGACCATCGAATGCGCGGAGTCGGTAACTTACAAGTGAGTATGGCCGACTTGTTGATATACCTCTCTCATATCTCGATCCGCATGTACGCAGAGAATCAAATGAAACCTTGACAACAATACATTGTTTTAGGTATAATAAACCTATGATTCGTCACTGTGACGTTTAGCTCACAAAATTCTAGGATCTTTGAATCTGGCACGAACCGATGCTGGAAAACAAATGCAGAGTCATCAGTGAGTGACGACAGAGCGCACTCAAAAAGTGGATCTTGTGCTAATAGAGCTGGTTCTTCCTTCTAGGTGACCGTTACTGAAAGAATCACGGGAAGACCACCTGCTAGCGAACTGTTTCAGCTCATCCCCAATGTCCCCCAACAAATCCTTACAGTTTCAAGTGGGGAGGTTGTATCAGCCAAGGCATCTGACCCGAACCTTATTAGGCGTTACTACTTTGGCGCTCAAATCTCGCAGGTAGTTCGGGCCTCTCGTGGGTTTTCTGTCCAGCTTGAGACCGACGCTCACAACCAGGGTTGGGCAAGGTTCCCGGACCGCCCCCCGAAGAGCTGGTTTGAGCTTGCAGTATTCTCTACTGTCCCTCCGTGCGGCGAACTTGTAAATCCTGAACACATCAAGAAGGGACCAGATGGAGCCCCGCTCACGTGGTTGTCTCATCGTTTAAAGATAGACTCGGCATACACACTCCAGGCCGGGTCGGTGTTCACCAAAGACCATGATCTGTGGAAGAATATTGGCGATGAGGACTATATTGGCGTCCTTGCGTGCGCTCAAAGTGGTGGGTGGCTCTGTGAAGCTCGCGGCGGGAAACTGTATTTTGAAAAACCGCTGTTTGAAGCGCGTAGTATTTAGACATATGAATCCACAAACGCTTGTTTTGGTGCTTAACGCAACTTCAAACCCTCCGAGCTGAAAGAGTGAAAAAGATTGATGGTCGAATACTTGGGAACTCGCGGATAACTACAGGTGCAATAGTTTCTGGAATCCGCAAACTGGAGGCGGGCTATCGTTTAAAAATGCATGAACACTAGTCAACCTTAGATCTACGCTTTTGATATGAACGCCGTATTATATCAGCACACATTTGATTGGCCTTGCCTATACGATAGCACCCGAGTGTTGATTCGTCTGGAGTGGAGTTGGACCTAACAATTGTGATAAACGGGTGACATTCAACCAGATTCATGTGACTAACCTACTAAACGTGTGTCCTGTTTGGCAATTCGCCGCGCTTTCACAGTCGTTTGGATATACATAGTCGCGAGAGCCACAAGAATGCAACTTTCCACCAACGCAAGGATATTCGACTCCCCTGACGGCGCCTTGGCTCGTTCCTCATCAACGGAATCACGCTCAGCTGAATACCAGCCCATAATTGTTCCGATTATCCACAAAAGGTAAAAGCAAGCCCTTGAAATGAAAAATCCGTCGGGTGGGAAAAATGTATTGGGTGCTAGCTCGACGAGGGGCAGTTTAGTTGTACAGCAGGTTGCGCCTAGAGACCCAAAGTCCATGACATGATACAACCAGATTACAGCTCCTCCCGGGTGTTTGATGGCTATCGCATCCCAAAAGCCAAAGCGGGATGTGTCCACCCCGATGATCGTGGAGAGTATGAAGAAAGAGAACACCTGTAAGCACAGGAGGACGTAGCCGTTGGCGAGTGTCTGTTTGGAAACTAGCGGAACTGGAGCCAGCTGCATGCTAAACTAGAGGTGTACTGGGCCAAGAGCAACAACCGGTTGAAAACAGAGGGTAGATAACCATCCCAGCAGTTCAAGTATTTTATCTGAAATAACCATGTCAAAGCAGTGTTGGAATCCTGGCGATGACGGGTATTGTAGTTTGTTTGGGCACTCCTAGCACGTGACCTGCGAGGTTGTTGTCCCGGAGACGATATAATTCTATAAAGATCCACTATATGTATGCGCGCTGCCTTGTTGAGCACTAATAGGTAGTAGACAAAATACTTTACATTTATCTCGGAGGATGTAATTCTAGTCATTCGTTCATGCGTTATCACCCACCAAGCGTGAGTTCGTTATAGGTCATCACATTAAAACAGGGCACGGTACGCCAGTACCATAGCCTGAATTGTACCACTCGAAGTCGGTGTTTGTTCATCCGTATTTTACCGATGCCGAGATATGGTCTTAGGTGCGACTTCAGGACTGAAAGCTGGGGAAGCCATAGCCTCATCAGAAAACAGACGTGATGCATGTATCAGAGTCAAGTTGACTGATAGCCCTGTTTGATACGCACGGGATCTTATAGCCCGGGCGGCAGAAGCATGCTAAAGAACTGGGAGATCGTAAAAGGTCCCGGGATCGGGATGTGAGCCGTACAGGCCAAGTAGCAGATACCATTTAAAGCCAAACGATCGGAGGATGGGCTTAATAATTCAGTTATTTATCATACATTCATAAGACGCTCAGTACTCAGGTACGATGGGTTTCAAATTGTGAATCCTCTAGAGTTCAGCTGGAACCAGCTGGTACAGCTCCAGAGGGTTGATCGGATCCCAAGTTCCTTTTGTCATACCGAGCTAACAAAGGCGTAAAATCATCAGAGAACATTGTCACGCAGGAGAGCAGTTATTCTACTTACCGACCAAGGCTGGTTGTCCTTGTTAGTTATCCAGTTGTACCCATTAAACTTTGTAACCAAAATCCTGAGATGATAGTGTCAGACATGTCGCGCATTGAGGCTCTGGGTACGCAGCGTCTTACCTGAAGTAATACACAGTCTTGGTTGACCCATCCTCCAGCCTGGGTGCACGCGGCGTCAGATGTAGAATTGCCGAGTTAGTGCACCAGAATTACTCACCGATACGTGCGCGACTCGTCACACCGAATGGGCCAGATATTGTAGTAGCTCCACCTAACGACCCTCATCGACTGACGCTGTTACGAAATCAATTTTGTCTACTCAAGGTTCAAGTTCCTAGCGTTGCGACGTACGTCAGGGGTATCGGCATCGCATCCAAACTTGGAGTCTAGATCGCCAGGAGTATCTTTCGGGATGATGGTAAAGCCGTTTGTCACCCCCCACTGGCGGGTCAACTTCCACTGGAGCACGTAAAACGGTCAGCGTTCCCTGAAACATCGGTATTGGTCAACTTACGGTCCGAGCAGCAGATTGAGGAGTGCCAGTCATGAACATTGAATAGCCGAAGATTCCTTCATCTGGATTTGTAGTATCAAATGAAGCGTCGATTTCTTTCCCGTTGTCGTCGTATTGCACGAGTCGGTAGAACCCGTCGTGGATGGTGATGTTGTCAAGCGGCCCGGAATCCCCAGCCTTGCCATCGATGACTGGTCGCGTCACGGTATCGAGGAGAGTAGCACCCTGAGGATGATATGACATGGTATCGTAGTTGATAGTAGCAGAACAGGTACTAGGATTAGGTGAAATGGGGTGCCGGAGTCGATGTGTTTGCAGGACTTGCTCGTGGTGCTTATATACCCAAAAGCACACCCGCGGCTAAAGATAATCGGCTATATGCGCGCTCTGAGCAAGCCGTATGGGAGACGAAGCGTGGGGCTTCACCAGGCGTCCAGGCGCACCTTTCGCAACTCGAACCACCCCGGCGCCTGCCGTATCTGCACTCCGCCGAGCGTTCCTGAAGACTCAACATGCAAGTGAGCGTCTAGCTGTGCTCGTACCTGAACAAATCCGTACGGAATCTGATCAGCGACGTACCAAATACGTCCCGGCATAGAACCAGTATGGAATTCCAACCGGCTATAGCAACGAGGAGCCTTCGGCTGTGGCATAGCCAATCTTCAACGCTTTAACCGGGAGTCGGGTACACTGAAACAGCCAGTCGATGAGCTGCGATGCTCGGGCGAGAGAACACTTCTCGACTGACCAAATCTAAACCTTGGAGCGGAAGTCTGTGGTGATAATCAAAAATAAGTGTCGGTGAGCAGCTTCTGCATAGCCGGGTCTCGGTTAATGTCAAGCATGCCACGGCCGAAAGACCGAAGATCATAGCCGGCAGCCCGGCAGTTCGCTCCGGGCTGCAAAGGTTCCGTGCCGGGACGTATTTGGTACGTCGCTGATCAGATTCCGTACGGATTTGTTCAGGTACGAGCACAGCTAGACGCTCACTTGCATGTTGAGTCTTCAGGAACGCTCGGCGGAGTGCAGATACGGCAGGCGCCGGGGTGGTTCGAGTTGCGAAAGGTGCGCCTGGACGCCTGGTGAAGCCCCACGCTTCGTCTCCCATACGGCTTGCTCAGAGCGCGCATATAGCCGATTATCTTTAGCCGCGGGTGTGCTTTTGGGTATATAAGCACCACGAGCAAGTCCTGCAAACACATCGACTCCTGCACCCCTCTTTTCCTAGCTTCGCACTTTCTTCCATTGTCAGTTACAGCATGCCGGCTCACTCAAAGCTTATTGGAGACGGCGCCACCCTGATCAATACGGAGACGCGACCGCTCGTCGACGGTAAGGCAGGGGACTCTCCGCTTGACGATGTCACCATCCACGACGGAATATACCGGATCGTGCAGTACGACGACAATGGGACCGAATTCGCCGCATTGTCCGATGACTCTACACAGGACTCTCTCACGATGGAGAACGTCCCACTACAAACTGTTGGGGCTGTAAGTTGGCAGAGGTCTAGCCTAGTAGCTACACTCATATTAGTGGGGAATTATAGGAGTGGGTACTTACACGTCAATGGGGACCAACCAAAGGGGTTTTCACCATCGTCCCAAAGGAGGGTCCCAATATTGATACAAAGCAACAAGTTTGCGGAACAGTCGATACTGCGGTACGTGCTACACTCTTAGTTTAGGACGCTGGCTAGAGGTATTCGAGTTGTAACAGGGGTTCGGCCTATTGATAACTACGAAGAGCAGTCACATTCCAATCTGGCAGGTCCGTTGCGATGAGTCACGCACTTACCGGTGAGCAACCCATATTGGGAGACGCGATGTTTTAAAACCTCACCGTATTTCTATGCAGGCGGCAAGACGGTTCGACCGAGACTGTGAACTACTTTAGGTAAAATGATCCTACCAGAAGTTCATCATGCAGCGCGTCTGACTTAGCGTTCCAAAGAATTATAGCGCCTTTCACCGGCTACTATAACCAAGGAGTTTGGCGGAGCGACCCAGGAGACTGGAAGCTGGTACGTAAAGCTACTACTCTCCTTTGGCGCCAGATTCGACCTGAAGTTTTTCCCTCCGTTAGATGGGAACCACTGACGCAAAGTGGGATCCGATCCCACCCCTGCAGCTATTCCAGCTGCTTCCGCTCAGTGTTGTACATCCTACGGTTGCAGGACCCGGTCGTATCGAGGCTCGTGCTTGAGCGTTCAAGCACTCAATATGAATGTGTGGCTAAATAACTGAAATGTTGAACCTGTTCCACCTGTTCCGACTCGATTGATATCCGATGTGTGCTCGTGAATATCTCAGGCTGGCTGGAAGATCTCAACCAACTCAAACGCATACAACCTCGCCAAATACCTCTAAAACAATGGCATTATGGGCACGTATCAGAAAAGAGGGCGGTATATGCGTATTCATCGAATTCAATATCGATTACCAGAACCTCCACCACGACTTTGCCTTGGTGTCTTCTCCTATAGCCGCGTCATGCTCCCGGATCACCTTCAGAAACACGCTCTCCAGTCCAAGCCTTTCCACAGTATACTCCAGGTCCGAGTCTTCCCCAATCCCTCGCTCTCTAGCCTCATTGCCGCTGAGAGTATTGAATAGTGAAGCGAGCGAGGTTTGCCCGATCGGTACCTCGTACCGTGTCGCGACGTCGTCGGCTTTGCGAGAACCCGGGAAGCGGGACATCAAGGCCCTAGCACGAGAAGTCTCGGATGGCGTGCGCGCTGTGAAATGCACTTCGTACGTTGGAAAATGCGAGACGAGCGAATGGGGAGTCCCGACGGCTAGAAGCATTTGTTTAAGACGAAACATCAGCGGGATAAGCGACAATACGTACCAAGCATGCGCTTAGACAAAATGCCGACTTTGGAGGCTAGTGCAGATGCCTCCTCCATCGAATGAGTCGTGATTACTACTGCCTTGCCGGAGCTTACGCGTCGGAGCGTCTTCCACATGGCGCGCTTGGTAGCGGGGTCAATACCGGTTGAATACTCGTCGATCAATAGCACCCGAGGGTTCCCTATTCAGACACAAAGGTCGGCAAAAGTCCAACCGTCCTGGCATTGAAGCTCACCAATAAGTGCCAGCGCGAGGCTGAGCTTGCGTGCATTCCCCCCACTCAACTTGCTCGCAAGCCGGTCGCTGTACTGACTCAGCGTGGTCGCCTCCATCAGCAATTCTACGTTCTGCTTCAGATTTTCCCCGCGCAAACCCTGTCAAGCACATGAACAACCTTTCCCAAATTGGAACGGAATAACTTTACCTTGAGACTCCCATATATCATCATATGCTCCCTCACCGTCAACTGCGAGTCTGCAGCCGAAAATTGCGGCGTCACACCCAAAGAAACCCTCGCTGCAGCCAACTCGTCCACAACCGACACCCCACTGATCATCACATCACCCCTCGTCGGACGCATGTCACCACGGATAATGTTAAACGTCGTGGTCTTGCCAGCACCATTTGGACCCAACATCGCAAAGGTCTCGTTGTCCACTCCAAACGACACGTCGTCCACGGCTGTGAACCGCCCGGGGAACGTCTTGGTCACGTTGAGCACACGGAGCGCATCTTTGGAGTCTTTTACGCGCTCGGCTTCGGCTTTGACCTCTGCGCCAAATGCACTGTGTTGTGCTGCTGTCCTTTCGGCGTCGCTCTCGGTCGCTACGGTGGAGCGCCAGAATCGAAGCCATTTGGGTAATGGCTTTCCATACTCGATCCACATCAACAGGGCGAATAGGATAAGGATCCAGCCGATGAGATATACAATTGGTCCACCGAACTTGTTGATCCTGGACGGAGAACTAGGGCTGTAGTTGCCGAGACCATCGCAAAGGATTGAAAATAGGTTGACTGAAACGAATGCCGCGCGGACCTAGAGAGGAATCGGTCAAGCACCTCCGATAGCTAAAAATGCTGATTCACTTACGACACTGGCGACAGGAGATACCAACGATATTGTGTAATCTATATCCAGATAGACGAGCTTAGCAAATCCCTAAGTATTTAATTACTTGACTTACGGACTGTCGCAAGTGTCTT
>WSLM01000540.1:0-10277 GCA_019677335.1 Ceratobasidium sp. UAMH 11750 | reverse complement strand
CGAGTTCGAGAAGGAATCGTCTGGCTCTGACGAGGAGGACGATTCCGGTGCAAGCGTTGCCTCAGATTCGAAGGTGGAGATATTGAGCGCAAAGGTCAACCAAGGTTAGTCATATCCTCTTTGTGAAACCAGTTAATAACATACCTATTTAGATTTCGAGGCTGAGGACAAGGCTCTCAAGGCCACATTCTCGTGCAAAGGGAACATCAGCAACAAGGGCATGGCTATGGAGCGCTATGGGTGCTATATAGCTGTTATACGGCGCCCATAGATCTGCATAGCCATGTGCTCATTGCTGATGAAGACGGTAGTCAAGAAGAAGGCGGAGGGAACTCCATTGCCCAAGGTCGGGGCGGTCAAGCTTGAAGATAGCGCGTCAAGTGCACTCAAAGACAGCACATTGGTGGCTGTTAAACAGGAAGATGGGGCGGACCCGACTCTCCAATTGCACCGCAAGAACCTTGTGCGCGTGAGTGATATGTCAATCATTAAATACTCGCTCACCATTGTTTTAGACGCATGCCCTCAAGTCGCTTACTGGTCTCTGCGGGCTGAAGGAGGCGCAGGACACCGTGCATCTAGTCCCTCGATTCACCGAACATGGCGAGCCTGACTGGTTTAACGAAGATAGCACATTTATCATCCCTCACTTCGACCGCAAGCTTAGCAATAATCTTGCCGGCTGGGGTAACGACTTTGACGCCATGGTCTGAGACAGTTCACGCATTGCTGCAACTGCAGACCGTGAATATCTAATGTCAGTTCCACTTGAGTCGTTCCGTGCCGCGTTGACCACGGGCGCATTTGCGACGCTGTGGGATGCGTGGAAGAAGAAACAAGGTGGGAAGTGGGATGAGAGGAAGGAGAAGAAAAACAGGGTGGGGCGTTGTTCAGGTCGGAAAACCACAGTAAGTCAATCGGTAGATTGATGGCGTGCAATTACTCACGTTACTCTAGAAGGCCAAAAACCGAGGCAAGGCACTCGAGCTATTGCAGCTTGACGCTCAAAAGTTCTGGTTCTTGGCTGACCCTGGCTTCGAATCATCTGAGGAGTCCGACCCAGATGACAAGAAGTGTTGCGTGGTTAAAGTCCCTGCTTTCCGTTCATCCAAGGTAGGTTGTATGTTTATCCGTCCATTTCATGTTTGCTCACCACACGTTCAGGCCCAGAAGTTGGTAGGTGCGCTCGACGTCAAGTACAGCGCAATGAAAACCCGCCCTAGAAACCCTGTCTTCACTCAGATTGACTATCGCCTTGTGGACGTCCCCGTGCCAGCGCTCAAGAAAGTCAAGCACCAGCCTGTCCTAGGGTGGGTCGTTCGCAAGAAATGGGCCAAGAAGAACCCGGGCCTGGAATGTAGCTCTCGCCCGTACTTTGACAGCCACAAGACCGAGATGCCCCAGGCCAAACTAGTCAAACTCTTTGTCCGTGACCACGAGCCCAACACTCGAGTATATCTGAACCCTTCACCTGACTCTGACGCCAAGTCCGACACCCCACCTGCTCCTGCTCCTGTGTCCATTCCAGTTGAACCCGATACTCCCACTGCCCCCACTCCCGATGCTCCTGCTCCCGATGCTCCCTCAACCAATGCACCTGCTCCTGATGCTCCCTCAACCAATGCTCCCGCTCCCAATACTCCTGCTTCCGCTGCTCCCGCTCCTAGTGCTCCCTCTCTCACTGAGGAGGCTGCCCCAGTGGAGGAGTCCATTCCAGCTCCAGAAGCGGCCGAGACCACGACGCGCACTGGTTCTCGAAAGCGCAAGACGACAGAAAGAGGCGCAGAGCTCAAAGAGCGGAAAAAGAAGAAGAAAGAAAGCCAGGCGCCGTGGGAGCCCAAGTCCAAGGAAGAAGAGCCCAAGTCCAAGAAAGAAAGGATTAAGGCAGCATCAGTTGATGCTGGCTCTCACGTTCAAGACCCTGCACCTGGTATGTCAAAACCTGTTGACACAGGAAATGTCAAGTCAGTCAAGTTGCACATTCAAGGCTCGTAGTCTGGATACTTAGCTAATCGTTTTGTCTGCCCTATACCCACGGTCCTTTCCATCTGAATGCGTTTGTCGTGTCGTGTGTCTGTGTCCATGCTCTTTTATGTCTATCATGTAGAATGTCTGAGATTCATATGCGCGCTCGGTCGCGTAAAAGTCATCCTTATTCATCTGTTCTGTACAAAAAGAGAAAAGAAAAAATGACCTATGTACTATTAGTTAAACGTTTAATGGCAAGGCCTTAAACTCATACCTAAAAAGGCAATCACATCATGCATGCGCCCGTCTAGTCGTAATCCTTGGCAAGATCTTGGGGCTTGGTCTAAAAGTAACATAAGCTGCACACAGATCCAGATGCTTATTGACTCATGGAAACACGGGTGCCACCTCTTGTATGAGGAACCGCTGGATCATGACAGCATGGAACTCGTGCCGCTCGCCCCCAACCTCCACTGTTGTCACGTAGATCCCTTGGATCATCACAGGAACTCAGTCATAAATATAACCATATCTTGAGTTCCTGCCACGATAGTGATTCGCTGCACCATAGCGAATGCTGTGCCGGAGGTATATTGACTCCATGAGGAGGCCACTGTCCAAACCCATAGAAGACCACATCATTGAAGATATTGTGGTCATTGCAAAAGCGAACCATGAGGCGATAGAAGCACAAATGGGGGTATGAATTGAAGTCAACCTTAGCGGGCGTGGATGAGAGATAAATATGCTCTAAAGAACGTGTAAGCCCAAAATGTTAATAATGGCAGGAGTACGCACCTTGGCCTAGAGCAGGGGCTCTCGCCTGCAAGCACTGCGTCAAACATGCCACGCTGCAAGTCATGCTCCGGTCCATTCCTCATTGCCTTGAGCAAAATCTTTGTTGTTGCAACGTTGTCGTCGGTTGGATCATCTAAAGATTGCAGATGCTTGACCTGTCCCCATGTCAATATGTCAATTATATGTAAAGGAGTAACACTTACATATCGGTACAACTCTGCACGACGCATGAATCCTTTGGCCATTGTTGTTTCTAGTACTCCTTGGCCGTGCCCATTAGTATTCACATTGATCATATAACGGTTTGCCTGTTCAAACCCATTCAGCTAGGTTCCATATGGGCTGCCATACTTGACGAGATGGTCACCAATGTGGACCGCACAGTAGAAGCTAGGGGGGAGGTGAATGTTCATATGTATGAAGGAGGTACCCATAACCTCAAGGAGACTGAGCATTTCGGATGTCTCCTGCCGAGTGATCCAATGACGAAATATGCCTTTGCAAGCGACCGAAAAGTGTAATACATTGGCATAGTATTCGCGTGGGTTCCGGCTTGATGCGCAATCTTCAAGATCGGGCATTTCGTCCAGGTGTCCATTGTCCAGGTTGTGTGCATGACGACGCCGCTGAAGCAGCAGCTTGGCATTGGCTTGTTGAGCCTTGTAACGCCTAGTGTTCCGGCTGCCCCATGGAATGATAGCGTCTGGGATTGCATCATCCACCCGCCATGCCTCAAAGCAGGCCACTGGAAGCACAACTCGCAGCGTGTGCCATTGCTCCGCCTTGGTCCGACCGGTGATCCTGGAAAGCTGTATAATGGAGCAAAATTGTTGGAACAAGTAATAGTCAATATATCAAGAACATACTTCGACAGGTAGTTGGCCACAATGCAAAGGGAAGTACATGCGAGTAAGAAGAGCATTGAACCATGCTTCAGGTGTTTCATTTTCAGGTTGTCTCCTGTATTGCTTGGCGAACATCCCGGGCCTGTACAAAATGTCATGTACAAGCGTTGCGGTAAGGCCCAAGTCGAACAAATGCATAGCGTCGATAGGTGCATTATCGAAGGAGTGGAATCCGGGAATACGGTCAAACTCAGTGAAGACTGTGCCATTCTGCTGGCGCAAAGCTTCACGCTCTGCGAGAGGTGCCCAGAGCCATGCATGCTTGAGTTGAAGATGTTCGTGGGGGTCCTGCATCTCAAAATCTAAAGATGTTCATGAGATAAGCATGCATATATAAGGCATTACTCACTCTCGTATTGGTATCCTTGTGCCAGAGAGAGGTGGCACTGCTGCATTTTACAGAATAAACAGTGGTTGTGCTCGGCAGCAAGGCCTACGTGTCCTGTGCACTTGATTCGCGCAATCCAGTCCAGAAGCACCACCGAAAGGGTTGCATAGACAAGGCGCTGTTCGATACGGCCGGTTTGTGAGTCAAAAAAAGGCAATTCAATCCCTATGGCAGTATTAGTATGCGAATGAAATGGAGGATCAATGCACACCATTTGAAAGTGCAATCAGGTCATCAACCAGTGGCTCTAACATCTGGTCCAGTGCGTGTCCTTTTGGTTCTTTGGGGCCAGAAAGAACAATCATGAGGATCATGTTCTCGATGAGCATGCAAAGGTAAAAGGGAAGGTTGTTGACAACTATATATACACCATTGACAGAGTAGCTTCCCAAAGCTGCAAATTTGCCCTGGGAAGGCCAAAATCTGAAAGATAGATTAATTAGTATAAATTGAAATGGGCAAGTAAACTATTTACCCATCCATATTCACACTCAGGCTAAGACCTAAAGGTAGACGCGAGAGCGAGAGAGGGTGGTTGCCTGTCGCTCGATTGATGTATTCACCATTCACAAACTGTCGCTCCAACCCAGCCACTTGGCAATGCCATCCCCATCCCTTGTCCATGCAACCAAACCGTTCCTCAGGCCCCATTTGTTCAAACCATGGCTTCAGTTCAGCTGGTGGTGGTGCATCATGAACGGGTTTGTCACCCTTGCGCCACCAATGCTGCATCATGTCAGCGATGCCCAGACGAGAAAGAAGTCGGCCAAGAGCCGTGGGGAGTGGATTGTAGGGAAACATTCAGGTAGGTGTTTGCTTTCTGGTGCCATCTGCCAGGACACTTTCTGAGTAGAAGATCCCCTCGCAGCGATCAGCGACATGCCGAGTACATTGAGGGTTGTTGAGCATCGCCAACTCCTCCATCGTGTAACACTTGCCGCAATCACGTAGTGGGCAAATGGGGTAAACTTGGAGGATATCAGTGAAATCCATCCCCAGATGATGTTCGAGAGCGTGGAGGGTGGTCGGCATTTTGTCAATTTGGGCAACGAGGTCAAGGGGGAAATTTCCCAATCCAGCACTCACACGAAGCACAAGCTTGTGCGATTCAAGAGTTGATTGTATGGCGTCTTGAGTGGCCCCATGGAAAGCATATTGCGCCCAGGTGCGTAGATAGATGTTCTGGAGCAGGGAATGCTCCTCAAATGCAGCGACTCTGCCTCCTTCATCATCTGGGCCCTCGGGTCCATGCTCACCACCCGCCTCAAAAGGTTGAACTTGGATTGGTGGAGCCTCAGGCAGCACCTCCCCACCCCCACCTAGGTTGTCAGGCGCATCACCACCACCATCTTCACCCTGCTTGTCGTCTTCACCCCCAGCATCACCCTCCCCACCGCCTTCGCCCTTGTCATGACCACCACGAATTTGGAGAGGGGGAGGGGGACCAAGTTCTTGAAGGTGTGTAAGCATTTTGCCGAACGCAAGTGCGTTGTGTTTGGGATCAGCTGGGTGATATGGGTATTCCTCGTCTGATTCGGAGCCAGCGCATGATGAAGCCTATGATCCAGAGTGTGAGTCAGACCGAGACCGAGACCAGGACTGAGAACAAGACCAAGACCGGGACCAGGACCGGGACTGAGAGCCAGAGAGGGACCTAGCACCAGAACAAGAGTGTGAAACTGGCAGAGACTGGGAGTCAGAGAGGGAGAGTGAGCCAGAACCAGAACATGAAACCGAGAGTGAGTGAGAGCATGTGTGAGTGTGAGACCAAGGTGTTGAGCTCGGGATGGCATCAAAATTGAGCAGGAGCATGGATACTTCGTTGATATCCATTTCAGTTTCGGGTGGGACAAGTAGAGGAGTAGATTGGGAGGGGACAGCATCAGAGACATTGGGAGGAAGGAGCTCAGTGGGAGGGTTATTAGCTGCACCTGCCAAGTCTGATTGGCGAGGATACCTTTGGCAGTGCGTCTCAATAGTTGCCACTGGGTGATTGATACCCTTGCCATAGCACCTCGCGCAATTGTAAGCATGATCAGATCCTGTTAGATACCGGGCAAGGCTTTTCTCAGCCTGGAGACATGTCAGTTTCCAGGAGTGAATTTAATTTTACATGTTGTCTTACTTGCTTGGTCTTTTCCTGGGCAACCTTGAGGGCTTTTGCACTGAACATTTTGAGTATGCCGTGAGAGGATGTGACACGGACAGGGGTAGTGGTCAAGCGTAAGTTGACGCGACTTAGACACCTCATTTGATCAACGTGAATTTCAAATAGCCCCTGAAGATTGTATTTCTATTCTAAGTCTAATCAAACCACAGTCTAATTCTGATCGGGCCTGACCAAGCCGAGTTGCCAAGGGCGAAGCGCCAAAGCCCAGCCATATGTAATCAACAACCAATCAATAGCTGACCAAGGCCCAGACCACTTGTCCAGCCCCCAGCTAATCCGGGGTGAAGTCCTGTGCTCTCAGCTTTCGCTGTTTGCAAGTACTGGTGCAAGCAACTCGAGCAACACCATTACGTGTTCTTTGTGCTTGCATGTACCGCTCCCCGCAAGCAAGCCTCGTACCAGGTATGTTGTAATTCTTTCAATTGAACATGGGATGAGAACATCGACTGACGTATATTTGGACAAGGTCACCCATCAGGCTTAGCACGAGGCGTATGTCTGGAAGTTTTGCTTGTGCGAGGACACTTGCTTGTCGTGCTTTCGTGGCCAGGTGAGGGGTCCTGTGTGTGCCTCAGAGCCAGTGGGGACAGTTTGGCTGCATTCTCCAACTGATGTTCAGCTGTGAGAAGTGCTATAATTGGGGATACCAATGGTTTGATCTAGCAATCATTAGCAATGCAATTACTATATGATAATGCGGGTACCCACATTGGACACCCTCATGAGCACTGAGGTTGTGGCCTTTGCACGGGTTTGCAAAACCTCACTCTGGCAAAGAGCTCACTGACCAGCCGGTTCTTGCATAGGTGGAGTAACTTGATGACTTTGTCACAGCATGCTTCGTATGCAAGGACATCTGCTCTGCTCTTCTCCTCTTCTACATTGTTGTTTAGCATCCCATGTAGATAGTGGTCACAAGAGGAAATACCTACCTGGAGTACTTGTAGGTGCAGGCACTGGCTGTGAGTTGGGCTTGGAAGTTGTATATGAGGTTGACCTTGACTTGTCAGACTTCCTCGACTTGTCAGATTTCTTTCATTTGCTGGACTTGGTCAAAGTATTTGAGGTGTGGGAGGCTGCTGCCATTTCCTCAGCAACAAGAGCAGCTTCTTGCTCCTTAATTGTCTTCTTGTGCTCATGCCTTTCCCTACTGTTCTTCCTCTGCATCTCCTTGTCTTGCGAACATGTCTTTCTTCACTACTGCCTGTGGAAATACCAAGTGAACTTTGTGCAATAGCTTGAGTCTTCTGGAGAACACGCTTTGGGTGGCCGCCCAATTCTTTGTTGGACATCAGTGGTGTAAGTCTAAAACAGGCAGGTGGCAGTAAGTCTAAAATGGGTAGTGGTGGTAAGTCCAAAACAAGCAGGTGCTGTCAACAACAGGGTCTCTTGTTTCACTAGGGGGAAAGTGAGATTTTCCTCTCGGGAAATCTTGGAAAACCACAAACACCACTCAAGGTTTTCCGCCACAATTATCTGCTGGTGACCTTCTGATAAAAGCACTTGGCATGAGTCTCCGTTGAACTGTTCATTATTTGAGTGTCAAATGTATGCTTAGTTATCCGCTAATGTCATGTAAAGCAGGCAAAGCCAATAGTCCTCAAATGTGACAGATGTTACGTGACATCGGCTGTTTCGTGGCCAGAATGCCAATAACTCCTCCACAGGAGGCTTATTCAAAATTTGGATACAACAGAAGTGTAGATTAGCATCTAAATAATAATATGAATGTACCAAAAATTTTAATACTGCAAGCCTCACCGAGTCATTCACCTTCTTGCAGTGCATGACAGGCTGTGTCACAGGGGGCAAAAGCGTTACATCACCTATTGGGCTTCCAGGACATGCACCGCGAGAAGGCGAATGACTCGGTGAGGCTTGCAGTATTAAAATTTTTGGTACATTCATCTTATTATTTAGATGCTAATATACGCTTCTGTTGTATCCAAATTTTGAAAAAACCTCCTGTGGAGGAGTTATTGGCATTCTGGCTGCGAAACAGTTGATGTTGCGTGATATCTGTCACATTTGAGGACTATCGGCTTCGCCTGCTTTAGTTTTCTCTCTCTGCTTTTCCTATTTACTGTGTCTGAACTATGCCAGTAAACAAGTCTGGCGTAATCCTTTGTATACTTCCACCCCAACATCAGATGACCCTTCAAGTCCTCCGTTTGTGCTCGTGCCAGACAATCGCAACAAAACCCAAGCTGGTCCACCCAAGTTCACAGCACTTTGTCCACTGCTAAACACTACTATACCCATTACTGAACATTCAAAATACCAGAAGTAAGTTCCCCCACAGACTCTGCTGTCACCTTTAACTCATTTTCCCACCCCTAACATATTGCCATCTTCTTTGTGTTTAACTTCGGTTAGTAGTTACATCACATTCTAGTGCTGTCTGTACTAACTTTTTGCTCGTTCTACCCACACCGGCCCATACTGTATGTTCCAGGTTGAGCAACACTGTATTGTTCCCTCATTTTGTTAGAGGAAACTGCATGCATGTTAGAATCATTATCATTGACCCTTTACTACTATATGACTCTTCATTATCCATGTATCTTCCAGCTGTTACACAGCGCATACAACCTATAATCCTTTCTACATTCTCCCTGCATAGATACAGCATATACACCAAAACATGGAGCGAGAGAGCCCAGAATACCGTCGTGCACTTACCGTCTTTCATGAAGTTGAACGAGGGAGAACAAGGAGCCTGAATATCAAATTGATGGGTTAGCTGTGTTAAACGCTGAGATCTTGATAACTCAAATCGCCCGCGCCAGCTTGTAATTATCTCAGAATGCTTCCTGGTATAACCAATGCTGTTTGTGACTCTGTGCTTAGCCCACTGCTACGAATAACTGTGGATCCTCAGAACAATACATGTTCACCAGAAACCCAGGTGAATGGCGTGGATTCTACTCCGGAACTAGACGAAGCAGAAAGCCAGTTTATTTTGCTTTGCTCCCCTGCGTTCAACTTTGAGACACTACAATTTTGGCTGTCACCAATAGAGATCTCCAAACCAGACACGGTCTTAGATACCTTGCTCCCTGCCGCACAATTGACACATCAGCTTGTGTACAGGGTCACTCAGCTCAGGAATCTAATACTAAGCTTCACTCTCTGCAAGACGAGTATGGATTGTCATTCTTGGGCGGAGCTAGTTCTACTGATATTGCACAATTTGACTTGCTACTTGCTATGATAAACGTAGAGCTTGATGGCCTCTTCACAATGGCACAGTCATGTAATGGAAAACAGCACAGTATGCATAGCCAAAGCATTGAACAAGGTGTGAAAGTGTACCAATTTGGTGAGCAACTTAATATCAAACCCGCCAAACTCAACAAATCACCTACACCATTCTATAGTGACCCTGTATTCAACTGGTCACTTCCTGCCTCCTGTTGTAATGGCGACAACCCTGCTCATTGCAATGATTCACTCAATGATGCAGGTTGCTCGTGAGAATTGCAACCTAATCCTAGTTATTCTCCGTTCAATTCTTCAACGTGCCTTCGAAGCACAGGGGCTATGTGCTAGGTCGTATGTCGCAGCAAACGTCGATACTATACTGATCAACTTGAGCATGGCCCTTACCTACCTTGGACTACCAACGCAGCTCAATATCTATGTTACCTGCCCTACTTGCTCAAGTCTCTATAAATATGACAGCTCTGCACCCGAGACTTGTACGGGGACCAATTTACAAGGGAATGTTTGTAGTGAATCTGTTATAGGTTGTGTAATTTTGGGAGTGTATGTGCAAGCGCCAGGAGAGTACCAACTGAGAGATGGAGGTGCTTGCGTGAGGGATCAGGTTCTGGGTGTATGCACCAACCTGGGAAAGGATACTCTTAAGGGATTTACCAGTTAACGGAGGTAAATTGATCCCTTGGAGGTGTAAGATAATTTCTATAACTAGTCGCCTAGAATAGGAGAAGACAGGGCCAGAAGCTCTTTGTCAAGCCCAACTACACAAGGAAAACCTAACTGACTAAATGGCCAGTAGGAACCCAACAGGAGTCAAGCTCAAGTG
>WSLM01000538.1:2852-15133 GCA_019677335.1 Ceratobasidium sp. UAMH 11750 | reverse complement strand
GGGAGAGTGCTCGAACGTACACAGGGTCTGATGACAAAGACAGACCCTTGGACCCCTCACGTTTTGATGCTTCAATTCCGGGGGGGGGAGTGACCTTGGCGAGCAAGGTGATTACGGCAAACAACATCAAGACCACCAAAACAGCAAAGTACAAAACCCCGCTACAACACAAACGTTGACTGTGTGGTATCGAACTTGTGTACCAATAGTACTCACTTTTCGGCCAACCGCTGCAACAGAGGCGAGCTTCCACACTCTCTGCTCAGCTTGACAATCCTCCACAAGGTCAGCGTAAACACGGTCGACTCGTAGATCATCGGTGCTACATAAATCACCCACATCCCCGGGCCTGAAGGCAGTATGAACGGACAACCCGAAAGGATGCCGGGTACCGAAACCAAAATGATCAAAGTGCCCCATTTCAGACTCTGAACTACACACAAGGGTTGTCCAAATAAATTACTCTCTAGTTCTATCGTTAGCTCTCTACGCGGAAGATCTTAACAAAAAATACGCACGTTGCTGAACATTCGGACAAGTATAATCACCGTGACAACCGTGCAACCGAGTCCAAGAAGCAAACCCCTTTATAGCCTGTGTCAGAGAGCAGCAGTGGGGACTTTATAGTTCACACCTCAACATGTACCTATGTCCACGTCATAGGAATCAACGTAGTAAATCCAGCCGTGTACATACGTACTTTTGGTTGTAGACTACCCAGCATCGCAAGAGAATTACCACTATACACCCGATTATGAATATATGCGGTGAAATATGGGCCTTTTTCTTACCACAAATGGTGCTCCATTCGAGTACGGTTCCATGGGCATACACTTGCACAGCTACTTCGCATCTTTTGAGAGTGAGTATAGCAGAACTAGGACCAGGACTAGGCTTACATCTATTACAGCAATTAGTTTACAGTCATTTGAAGGATCGGTGAACGGACCGTTAAGCCAGGTGAAGGTGCAAACAGAGCGGCTGGAAGGATTTTAGTTAATGGAGAAAACCCAGAGTCCAGTCAACCTACTAGGTAGAGTAATACTAGTCGATCATAAGTTGGCATCATACCCACAATTTAAATACACTTACAAGAGTATGACGATTGGCAAAACACGGTTCACATGGTATATCACGCGGCCAAGAGACCATCGACTACCCCAGACGCATCGAGCTTCAAGGTCAAGACTCGTGACCCAATCGTATACCAGGAGGGTACAGGATACAATTGCGAACCGTTGATCAGCTTTGGGTGTGTCCGAAAGCTGAATTCAATACAAACCAGCTAGATATTTTGCTGTTTCGACTTGATTGTGGATAGATATGACTGTCATGTTATTGCCGGGTTTCATCCCCGAGGTTGACACGAGAGCGAATAGATATACGCGATACGAGGTTGGGATGTGATCTTTGGTTAGGAGGGTAGGACACTTTGCATACGCTAGACAGCAACATTGGCTATATCCAGTCCTCAGCCCACCGTTTTCTCAAATAAAACCCTGTGGCACCGAGAGTCATCTGTAGCCCATTCGTGCTGATTGGCCGAGAGCCATTCGGCAACATCGATCAACTCACCGCAATCTCGAGGTCGTCGAGTTCTATAACCATCGCAGTAGCTAACCATTGTGTCTGGAGACCATTAAAGCAGCGTGGTGCAGGTGTCAGTCACTCTGGTTGACAGGGTACATAAGAATCCCCAGCACAGCATCATACGGGCGGGTGTGATGGGCGCTTCCGCATTCGACTCGGCTCGCGCGCCATCTCCTTCAGAAACTTTCAGAGCATTATACTCTGGGACGGACCACATGGTCTGCTATGTCGTGCCTGGTCAAATTGGCAGTGTTCAACCTCAGCCTTCGAAACAGTCACCACGCCAAAGATGGGGCAAACGATGATCATCTGGGGAGGGATTCTTGCGGCCATAGCAGCCAAGGTGCGTCGCCCCAATTTATTAGGAGGAGATCTCGATTAGGAGTCTGGTTTACGAGACTAGAGATCTCGCGGCCATAAATAATAATAAGATGCCAAGCACAGGGTTACATGCTTCCCGGGCGTTGCTCATTTCAGCCCACAACATATCATCTTTCTGGCCGCTATTTCAATATTTCTACCAAGTAACTCGGGAGATGAATTCTTTCCGTGATAGCGTGGGTTGTTTGATTTGGGTGCATTTGATCTGGGCTGTGCTGCACGATTGGATTGGTGTGGTCAAGCGCCGTCACCCGCTATGATCTGTGGGCTGCAAACAGTCGCTTGGTGGCGCTCATAAATATATGCAAACAATGACATTTAAACACGCTGAAAAGATTCCCTCGTCATTATAGTCATTGGTATTGCAAACCGAACGTCCCCGTCTGTCTCATTGCCTCTCGATTGTGACGAGTCCCTTGCGTCCGCTGGCAATGAGTAGAGCGAAAACATGATCCGGCTACACACGACACTCGACAACGCGGCCAGTATGCTAAGTGGTCCTGATCAGCCAGTAAATAGACACCTTTCCGTTGACGTACCCCGATCCACTCGACGCCAGCTTAATCCCGTCAATGATATCTCCGATTCCGGCAAACAATACCAGGCCCACCAAAACAGCAAAGTACAAAACTCCGCTAAAAAGAATATGCTAGATATGTGGTACCGAACTTGTGTGCCAATGGTACCCACTTTTCAGCCAACCGCTGCAACAAAGGCGTGCTCCCACACTCTCTACTCAGCTTGAAGATCCTGTACAGGGTCAGCATAAACACGGTCGACTCGTAGATCATTGGTGCTATATATATCGTCCACGCCGTTGAAGGGAGTATCAACACACAACCGGAAAAGATGTTGGGTACTGAAACCGAAATGATAAGAGCGCCCTATTCAGGTGCTGAACTAATTTACGTACAAAGGTTGTCCAAATAAATGATTTTCTATTTCGGTCGTTAGCTCTCTACAAGGAAGATCTTGGCAAAGAATGCGCACGTTGCTGAGGATTCGGACGAGTACAATAATCGAGACAACTGTGCAACCGAGTCCAAGAAGCAAACCCCTTCATAGCCTGCGTCAGAGAGCAGCAGTGGGGATTTTGTAATACATACCTCAACAAGTCCCTACTATGCCCACGCCATATGGATCAACGTAGTAAATGCAGTCATATGCATACGTACTTTTGGTTGTAGACTACCCAGCATCGCAAGAGAATTACCACTATGAACTCGATTATCAATATATGCGGTAAAGTATGGGCATTTTCTTACCGCAAATGATGCTCCATGCGAGTACGGTTCCATGAGCATGTACTTGCACAGCTACTTCGCATCTTTTGAGGTTGAGTATTACAGAACTAGAAGTAGAACTAGGCTCACGCCTGTTACAGCAATTAGTGTATAGTTCTTCGGGAGGTCGGTGAACGGACCGTTGAACCGGGTAAATGCGCAAATAGGGCGGCTAGAACAATTTCTGTTAATGTAGAAAACCAGAATCTAGTCAACCTACTAGGTAGAGTAGTGCTAGCAGATCATAAGCTAGCATCATGCCCACAATTTTCGATACACTTACAAGAGCAACACGATTGGCCAAACGCGGTTTAAATGGTATATCACGCGGCCAAGCGACCATCGGCTGCTCCAGACGTATTGAGCTTCAAGGTCAAGACTCGTGGCCCAATCGTATACCAGGAGGGTCCAAGATGCAACTACGAATCTGTGAGTGTCGTGTCTCCAGAAGCCCACAGCTGAATTTAGTACAAACCAGCCAGATATTTCGCTGTTTCGACTTGATTATGGATAGATATGATTGCCTCAAGGTCGCTATTGCCTGGTTTCATCCCTGGGATCGACATGAGAGCAGGTAGAGATACGCGATCCGTGGCTGGGGGACTTGAAATGTGATCTTTGGTTAGGAAGGTAGGACACTTTGTATGCGCTAGACACCAGCAGCGGCTATATCCAGTCCTCAGCCCTCCGTTTCTCCTAAACAAAACCTTGTGACACCAAGAACGACTACGCGATTAACTAACCCGCAACCTCGAGGTCGTCGAGTTCCATAACCATCACAGTCGCTAACCATTGTAGCTTGAGACCATCGAAGGGCCGTGGCGCAGGGGTCAGTCACTCTGGTAGACCGGCATAAGAATCCTCTGCATAGCATCATACGGCGAGTGTGATGGGCGCTTCCGCATTCGGCTCGGCTCGCGCGCCATCTCTTTCAAGAACCTTCAGAACATTATGCTCTGGAATGGACCATATGGTCTACTATGCCGTTCCTGGTCAAATGGACGATGAATGGGTCTGGAATTCGTAAAGTTGATGCGTCCTGAATACCACTTGACCTCAGCCTTCGAAACAGTCACCACGCATAAGATGGGGCAGCGATGAGCACTTGGGGCGGGATTCGTGCGGCCAGGGTGTATCGCCCAACTTGGAGATTTCGGCGGCAATAAATAATAACAAGATGCCAAGCACAGGAGACATGCATCCCGGGCGTTGTTCCTTTTGGCGCTCCCGACTACATATCATATTTCCCGCTGCTATTTCAATCTTACTACCATGTAACTTGGGAGATGGATTCTTTGCGTAGAAACACAGGTCGCTTGACTTCCGTTCATTTCTAGGCTGGGAGGCACGATCGGATTGATGTGATCAAGCGCCATCACGAGCGATGATCTGTGGACTGCAAACAACCCCTCGTTGGCGTTCACAAATATTCAAATAATATCTTTTAGCATGGCTAAGAGGAGTCACCGTTCATTACAGTCATTGGTATGGCAAACTGAGCGTCCGCGTCCGTCTCATAGTCTCCCGATTGTGACAAGTTCCTTGCATCCTCTGCTCGCAATGCGTAGAGCGAAAACATGATCCGGCTACACACGACGCTCGACAGCGCGGCCAGTATGCTGAGGGGTCCTCGTCAGCTAGTACATAAGCACCTTTCTGTTCTGTACGTACCCCGATCCATTCGACGCCAGCTTGATTCTATCAATGCCACCTCCAATCCCTGAAAACAATATCAAGACTAGCAGAACCGCAAAGTATAAAATTCCGCTACACATCGCATAAATTAGGTGTTTAGCGTCAAAATTGTGCGCCCGCCAGAGTACTCACTTTTCGGCTACCCGATGCATCAGAGTCGAGCTCCCAAACTCTCTACTCAGCCTGAAGATCCTCCACAAAGTCAGAGTAAACACAGTAAACTCGTAGATCATAGGTGCGATATACATCGTCCACGCCCTTGAAGGGAGTATCAACACACAACCAGAAACGATGTTGGGCACTGAAACCAAAATGACAAAAGTGCCCTATTTCAGGTTCTGAACTACGTACAAGGGTTTTCCAAATACATGATTCTCTGTTCCATCATCAACTTTCCAAAGGGGAAAAGAGGAAAAAAGGGTGCGTACGTTGCTGAAGATTCGGACAAGTATAACGACCGAGACAACCATGCAACCGAATCCAAGTAGTAGACCTCTTTGTAATCTATGTTAGCGAGTAGCTGTGAGGATTTTGTAGCGCGCACCTCAACATATACCTATACCCATGTCATATAATTCAACGTAAATCAAGGCATATGCACACATACCTTTGGTTGTAGACCGCCCAGCATCGCAAGAGAAACACCGCTATACACTGGGTTATCAATATATGCGGTAAAACACGGACTTTTGTCTTACAGCAAACGGTGCCCATTTCTAATACGGTTCCATAGGAATACACTTGGGCAATTGCTTTGCATCTATTGGGGTTGAGTGCAGCAGAACTGGAACTTGGACTGGGCTTACGTCTGTTACCGCAATTAGCATATAGTCATCCGGAAGATCAGTGAACGGACCGTTAAACCAGGTAAAGGCGTAAATATGGCGACTAGATTGATTTCTATAAATGCGGACAACCCGGAGTTCTGTCAACTTACTAGGTAGAGTAGTGCTAGGCGACGATCAGCTGGTATCGTACCCACACCGCAAAATATTTAAGAAATACTTACAAGAGCAAGACGACTGGCCAAACACGGTTTACATGGTATATTAAGCGACCTATAGACCATGGGCTACTCCAGACGTATTGAACCTCAAGGTCAAGACTGGTGACCCAATCATATGCCAGGAGGGTACAGGATACAACTACGGGCCATTGAGTGTTAGCAGTGTCTCAAATTTGAATTCAGTACAAACCGGCCAAATATTTCGCTGTTTCTACTTGATCGTGGATAGCTATAATCGCCTCAAGGATGTTAGTGCCGGGCTTGATCCCTGGGATCGACATGAGGGCAGGTAGAGATACGCGATTTGAGGTTGGGGACTGAAATGTGATCTTTGGTTAAGGGGGTGGGACATGTTGTATGCGCTATATAGCAACATTGGCTATATCCAGTCCTCAGCCCTCAGGTTCTCTTCAATAAAACCCTGCAGCACCGAGAGTCATCTGTAGCACTATTCGTGCTGTAGTTGGCCAAGAGCGACGACACCATCGATTCACTAACCGCAACCTCGAGGTTGTTGAGTTCTATGGCCATCACAGTAGCTAGCCATTGTAGCTTGAGACCATCGAAGGGCCCTGATGCAGGGGTCAGTCACTCTGATAGACCGGCATAAGAATCCTTGGCAGCAGCATCATACGGGCGAGTGTGATGGGTGCTTCCACATTCGACTTGGCTCGCCGGCCAGCTCACTCCGAAATCATCAGAGAATCATACTCTGGGCATGCACTATATGATACGCAGTACCGATCCCGGTAAAGGTGACCATGGATGAGTCGAAAATTTGAAATACTCATGCGTTATGAATACAACTTAACCTCAGCCTTCCAAACAGTCACCACGCATAAGCTAGGCGAATGATGAGCATTTGGAGCGGGATTGTTGCCCCCGTAGTAGCTAAGGTGTATCTCATAACTTGGAGATCTCGAGGGCCATCAATGATGATAAGATGCCAAGTACGGATGCTTCCCGGGCGTTGTGCCTTTCAGGGCTTCCATTACACATCATATGCCTCGCTACTATTTCAATAATACCACGTAACTTGGGAGAGGGATTCTTTGCGTAGTAGCACAGGTAGCTTGACTTCGGTGCATTTCTGGGATGTACGGCACGATTGGATTGGTGTGATATAGCACCATCACGAGCGATAGTCTGTGGGCTGCAAACAACCGCTCGGTGGCGCTCACAGATATATGAAAGAAATGTCTTTTAACATGGCTAAAAAGTGTCACCAGTCATTACAGTCATTGGTACCGCAAACCGAGCTTCTTCATCCGTCTCATAGTCTCTCGATTGTGACGAGTCCCTTGGGTCTACCGGCAATGCATAGAGCGAAAACATGATCCAGCTGCACACGACGCTTGATAGAGCGGCCAGTATACTAAGAGTCTCTCATCAGCGAGTAGATAGACACCTTGCTGTTCTGTGCGTACCCCGATCCATTCGACGCCAGCTTGGTTCTATCAATGTTACCTCCAATGCCGGAAAACAATATCAAGACTAGCAAAACCGCAAAGTATAAAAGTCCGCTGCAAACCGCATATGTTGAGTGCCTAACGTCAAAATTCAATGCGTGCCAACAGTACTCACTTTTCGGCTAACCGATGCATCAGAGCCGAGCTCCCAAACTCTCGGCTCAGCTTGACGATCCTCCACAAGGTCAGAGTAAATACGGTCGACTCGTAGATCATCAGTACTATATATATCATCCACACATTTGGAGGGATTATCAGACCGCAACCTGTGAAAACGTTGGGGACTGAAACCAAAATAACGAAATTGTCCTATTTCAGGTTCTGAATAACGTACAAGGGTTGTCCAAATAAATAATTCTCTGTTCCAATCGTTAGCTCTCTACAAGGACGGTGCTGGCAAAGAATACGCACGTTGCTGAAGATTCGGACAAGTATAACGACCGAGACAACCGTGCAACCGAGTCCAAGAAGCAACCCCCTTTATATCCTACGTGTGTCGGGGAGCAGCAGCGGGGATTTTGTGGTACATACCTCAACACATACCTGTGCTCATGTCATACGAATCAACGTAGATCCAGCCATATACATACATACTTTTGATTGTAGACCGCCGCGCAGCGCAAGAGAAGTACCGCTGCACACCGTATCATCGGTATATGCGGCGAAATGTACGGATTCTCTTACCGCAAATGGTGCAGAATGCTAGTATGATTCCAAAGGAATACAATAGTGCAGTCTCCTTGCATCTTCTGGTGATTTAGTGCGGCAAAAGTGAAGCTTGGGCTCGGCTTACGTCTGGTTAAGCGATCAGCACGCAGTCGGCCGGGAAAGTCGGTGAACGGACCGTTATACTAGGTGAAGGCGCGAATAAGATAGCTAGAAAGCCTTCTGTAAGTGCGGGCCGGAAATGTTAGGTCCTGTCAACCTACTCGGTAGAGTAGTGCTATTAAGACGATGATAAGCTGGCCTCGCCCCTGTGCTCCCAAGTATTACAGACATACTTACAAGAGCAGGGCGGTCGGCCAAGTACGGTTTACATGGTATACTAGACGACCAAAAGACCATGGGCTGCCCCAGACATATTGTGACTCTACGAAAATTAGATAAATTCAGTACAAACCGGCCAGATATTTGGCTACTTCCACTTGATTATGGATAGCTGTGATTGCCTCAAGGACGTTATTGCCAGGTTTGATTCCTGGGATTGACATGAGAGGGGGCCCAGACACTGAATCCGGGGGTGGGGGACTAGAAATGCGATCTCTGGTTGAGGGGATAAGTCATTTTTTTATGTGCCGGGCACCAATGGCGGCAATATCCCAGTCTTCAGCCCGCGGGTTCTACCGAACTTTAAAGCCCTACGGCACCAATAGTAATCTGTAGCATCACTCATGATTGTTTGCCGAGGGCGACGTTATTACCGTGGATCAGCTAGCCGCAATCTCGAGGTGGTCGAGTTCCGTCACCGGCATTGACTCATCGCATCGTGAGACCCTGGAAGCGCCGTGGTGCACGACGACGCCAGCAGTTCTCTGGCGGAAGCGTCCAGGAGAGGAGCATCGTGCGTGATGGGCGTTCCCACATTCGACTAGACTCTCTATGAAACTTTCAGCGCATCATACCGAGCTCCGGACGGAATTTCAGAATTCGGAAACCCGGTGCCTACCGGATACAGCTTTATTTCAGCCTGCTAAATACTCACCGCAGAAAAGATGGGGCGAAAGATTCGGGGCGGGACCCAGGGTCACCGCATCACCAAAACATGAGAATATCCGAGGCTGAAGGTAATGGCAAGATTTGAAGTACGGGATGGCATCCTGCCGGGGTGTTGCTTGTCTCTGTTAGCGGGTCGGCTCGGCCGGGAAATAGGCGCCGTCACCGGCATTGCGTTTCGCCGAAAGACCTGACTGAGACCGCTATGCCAGAACGAGAGTATATTAATCAGCAGGTTAGGATATCAATGTTTTCCAGCTCATTTGGTCCAGCGGAATGAGGGTGGCTATCATGGGAAAGGAGCGGCTGCACATGCTCAATTCGGGCGTTTAAAATTGGCCCAGCCTCGGGTTTTTGATAACACGTCCTGCCGTCTCGCAGGGTATCAGTTCAGGCAGTAGTGAGTGGGCGATGGCATTTCCAGCCCAATTCATATCGCTTTCCAATCGATGGGAAGCACGTATGATACAGAAAAAGGGAGACGCGGAATGAGACACAAGACGCAAGAAGCAAGACACAAGAAGCAAGACGCGAGACACGAGACAGACCAAACCTGAGACACGAGCACGAGACAGAAACATAAATCGGTCAACAAATCGCTCCCGGTGTTAGCACCGTTTTTTCACTGCCACTGTCCATAACTCTGATTCGGCTGCTGTGGCTGGCGACCGGGGTACGAATAATAATTGTTATCGGGCTGCTGCTGCTGGTAGCCTTGTTGGTGAGGAACATGCTGGGGATAACGCATAGAGCCAGCGTAGTAGGGCGCCTGCTGTTGCCCAATGCGGGGCTTGTCCGCGGCCGCACCATACCCTTTGAGTCCCATATCCGATGCCACGGGCGCGCGCGCTTGGCCACCAAGCAAGCTTTGCAATCCACCCCCTTGCGCTCCATACTGCTGCTGCTGCGCCTTGACGTAGTCTGAGCCTGGCGTCGGCTGGGGCGGGGGCTGGTATCCGCCCTGTCCGTACTGGTCCTCATACAGCGAGCCGCTGGCCTTGGCCTGGGGAGCTTGAGGTTGGGCCTGTTGTTGACCCTGCGGAGGTTGCTGTTGGGATTGCTGCTGCGACTGCTGTGGGTACATCGGGTACTTGACAAACGGCTGCCCATAGTTTGGTGAAGGTTGGCCAAAATACTGGTTCTGGTAGTACGGCGCGTAAAAGTAAGGTACCGGGGGGATCCCCGAGTACGGCTGCTGCTGACCCGATTGGCTAGGTTGCTGCTGGGGCTGGGGCTGCGACGGGGCGGTATTTTGTGAGATGGGTGCGGGTTGTTGGTTCGGCGAACCCTTGTTGATGTCGTCCGTGGTCGAGGCTCCACGAGAAGGGAGGCCGTACGGAGAGTCGTAAAACCCGCCCTGGTGCTGGGGAACGCGCGTCAGTGCGGCAGAAGGAAACGAAGCTGTGACTGCGTACCGAATGTGTGTTTTCATACCCATACCGTTCCGGTGCGGCACCAAAGTTGGCCGCGGCGGGCTGACCAAGATTTCCAAACGCGCCATACTCCGACCCAACTCCAAGTTCCAAGTGAGGCTGCTGGTAATGCGACCCGAGGCTGGTGCCGAGCATAGGCTGCTGAGTTTGTTGCGCTGGGGGCGAGATCTGTTGCTGCTGCTGCTGGGCCAGATGCGATTGGCGCAAGCCGGGATGGAGTTGTTGGGGCTGTTGTTGAGCTTGCTGGGGCTGTTGACCGAATGGGCTTTGGGAGGACTGTTGGTAGAGGTTCACGCCAGAGAGCGCGTGTTGGGGGAACGGCTCGTGGACCTGGGTGTGGACGAGGTGTGAGGAATGCAGCGACTGTTGTTGGTCCTGCGGTTGCTGCTGCTGCTGCTGCGCATTTTGGATGTGAGGGGACTGAGTAGAGCCAATTTGTTGATGTTGAGGCAAGTGTGCCTGGATCTGGGCGGGGAAATGAGATTGGGGAGTGGGTTGGGCTTGGACCGGGGGAGAAAAGTGGGATTGAGCGCTGGGCGGGACTTGCTGCGGTACCTGAGGAAGCTGGGAAAGCAGAGGGGTTTGGGAATGCTGGTTTTGAATGGGGATGGGCCGCACATCTTGAGCTTGAGGAAGCTGATCGGAAATGGTCAAGTGCGGCGGGACGGAATGTTGCTCTTGAGGCGGAGCCTGAACAAGAGGCGCTTGGTTTTGAGAAGGCGCCTCTGCGGGGACGTTGACCGTTGCCGGGAGGTGTGCTTGCGGGTGAGGTTGCTCGGGCCTGCGGAAGAGTTAGCACGTAAAGGATTAACAACAAGCACAACGCACGGGTTCTGCACATCTTCGGGCCCGACCTCTGGATCCCCGAATTGACCAAAGCTGAGACCACGCATACCGGTCACGAGATCACCAAATCCGCTTGGCATGACGACCGCCTGGTCGGACTTGGGGTATCGAGCACTGGGACGATGCTGAGCCACGGGCTTTTGAGGGACTGGCGCCGGCACTGGGGGAGCCTGGCGCGAAGCAGCGGGAGCCGAAGGAGCGACGTGTGGGCGGTCTGGCAGAGGCGCTTGTTGGGTAACAAGATTGAGGCCAGGAGGAGCATGGTGAGGAGGGGCTGGCGCGGGGGAAGTAATGGGTTGGGATGGGGCGAGGGTGGGGGATTCTTGTTTTGGCTGTTCGTGCACGGGAGGGACTTCCGGAGTAAGCTCGACTACAGGCTCCGGGACCGGACTGGGTTCCTGGGCGGCTTCTGGTTCTGGCACCGCGTCCAGTTCTGCAGCTTCGTCCTCTGGCTCTGGTTCGGGATGAACATCGACTTGCACTAGAGGGGCGTCAAGGTGTTCAATGACGACAGGTTCGGTTGTCGGTGGGGCTTGCGGTTGTGGAGCAGAGGGCTGAGCAGGAGCGGCAAGGGGTTGCTTGATTGGCGGCGATGGTGCAGGGGCGGGTGCTGCCTTTGGTTTCAACAGCGATGCCCAAGATTTTACTGGCGTTCCCGGAGCAGGTTGGGGTGGCGCAGGCGGCGCGTGGTGAACTTGAGTACCGTTGCTCGCGGGGGCAGGAATCGCAGCAGGTACAGGCGTTCCGTTTGCCTTGTGCTCGGGTGGAGCTGGCTGTGCTGGCGCGGGCGTGGGCGTCAAAGGCGCAGCAACCGAATCGGCGGCCTGAGAAGTCGACGGTTCCGAGCCAGTACCATTCACAGGCG
>WSLM01000537.1:0-15148 GCA_019677335.1 Ceratobasidium sp. UAMH 11750 | reverse complement strand
GACGGGTCATGATGGCGAGTCGGGGGTCTCCTCACTAGCTCGAGGGAGGCGGGCCAGGGGTATAAACGCACGGCGGGCCAGCCCACCACCGCCCCCCAGGGGGACCGGACGAGCGTATATAGCTGTGGAGTCGAGGCGAGCCCAGCGCAAACCCTAGGAGCATCGCTGATACTATCGGCGGAGCCCATTGGACACACGGTTCACCACGAGGCAGTGGCCTAGATCTGCTCCCGCCCAAGCGCTGCGTGGATTCGGGGCTAGCTGTATGCGGATGGATAAGCGCTCTCTGTGAGTCTAAACTGGTCCCGAGGGCCGTCCACAATCGGAAGTTGCATTTTACGCCGCCTAAAAAGTCGTATTTGCAGTGCTATTTTCCGACGCCGCATTCCTTGACGCGGATCTGGCCCCTTCTCGGAGCTCCAACCGAGTCGCAGCGAGGCCAGAATGCAATCTCACTCCACACAAGAAACGTTGCAGGCGCGTATGGCGAGAACTCTTCGACAGCCGTTGTACGTACAAAGCATGTGGGGGCCAAGGTTTGGGGTGGGCTGCGCCGTAAACGTCCTAGTGCAAATCTCGTTCAATCATATGCCCAACCCTAACTGAATAGTGATAAGCGCGATCCTCGGTCACAACGAGGCGCCCGATCAAATCTGTCCGTGGATCCAGGCACCCGTACATACACACAAACATCGGTCACAGCTTGGGACACTCGCCCCACTAGCTCAAGGTTCGGCCAGCGCAACTCCCCCGCTTGTCCCAAGGCATATCCTCTCAGCTCTCATACTCGTGTCGGAGGACCTACCAGTCCGTTTTCTGAAGTGGAATAAAGTAATTCTACGAGCGACAAGGGTGATTATTTGGGCACCGTTAAATAATGTACCCGTTCTTCCTGCAATCATTCAGGTTTGGCGCTGGTATCACCCCCTGATCGGCTGTTTACCCGAGCAAAATGGCTTGTCAAGTCGGGTACTCGCTCGCCGGAACGTGGGTCACATCCACGTACTTTTAGATTGGCTGATATACGTCATAAACGCGTACGTGGTGCGATAATTGCGGCAGACAACTGCCCGAACATGGTCTTCGAACGCTCGATTACTCGTGGAGCATCCTTGGCCCACATGAGCAGTTACACAGATGTCAGGCTGTGACAGGTTCGACAGATGATCGCTCTGTTGGTGATCGTGCCGAGCGAATTCGGGTGCCTTCTGTGTTCGACACGCCCTCGCAAATCCGAATCCATCATTACCCTGAGGGGTGAATATTTTAAGCCAATGAGCAGGAGAGCCTGCTGAACTGAGGCAATAAATAGAGTTTATCCTGGGAGCTCGAACAGCGTACCTATCCCTCTTTCAGACGAGGCGAAAAGTTGCGAACGAATAGAGCGACCTTGATTCGAGATGAACCCGGACAAGTAAGTGCCTCACGACGCAAAAAGACTTATCGCCGCTTATAAGCCATGGTGGCCTATGCGTCTACCAATCACTCCAACATAAACTCAAGTTATACCTATGAGTCCTTTGTGCTATATCGTCCTAGACTCCTTCCTCGCTACTGTATTTTTTTTTAGCCCGATCAAACGAACACGTGTTTCGATGAGCTCACAGGTCGAAGCGATGCAGGCCAAACAGCGAGGGGACCTTTATCTTTTCTCTTGAAACATGTTTATACGTGGTGTGATCCTAGTCAAGTAATAGCATGAGCATCATGCGATCGAGGATCAAAACGCGCGCTTGCCCTGTTCGCATCAAGCGCCCGCCCGCGCTCGTACTCGGCGTGTTCCGATGACCGACTCGCGTCCACTCGAAATTCTGCGAAGCCTTCAACTCTTATTTCACTCCTTTATAGTCATGCCCAAGTTGGGTGTTGCCCGACATTATGTCGTTGATGCCGACCCTTGGTTTGAAATCCGGCCAGACGAACATCGCTTCTAGCGACGAAGACAATTCAGTATGCGCCCTGCAGGGCCTGTTCGCATTCATCCAGCCAATCTAGGGCTGAGCGTGCCGTTGCCCTCGTTGCGCTATAAAACATGCTGCCAAGCTCTCCACTGTCGGCAGCGAGTTCCCCCGCTTGCCTCGTTGACGTCCTTGTTTCACGATGTTCTCTTCGCAAGCCCTCTCGCTTTTGCTCGCGGCGTCGACCCTTGTCCGAGGTACTCCCGTCGTGACCCGGGACAATTCAAACAACTGCGCCTCTGGGCTGATTGCTGCACTCGAGCAGCCGGACTTGGAGGCCAGTATCTCGGCGCACCTCTTGGGAGATGCCGTCGAGTCGTCCGGAGGGAGCTATCTTTGCGATCTGTTCTCGAGCCAGGCCATCACTCTCTTCGTTCCACAAAACAAGGTACGTCCAGTCCAACTTGTCCCTCCGTATTTTTCGGTCTTGATGATTAACGCGCACGTGTAGGCATACGATCCCGACCACCCCTCGGTTGGTGACGACCCCGTGGGTGTGTGGTCGTACAGCACGGTTTTCGGTACCCCCGAGGATGGTTTCAAGGTTACCAACACCTCGCTCACTCGCAAGGGTGCTGCCCAGTCCCGTTCGTCTGCCTCGTCGGGTCTCCAGTGGCCGGCGAGGAGCTCGCGCAAGAGGGCGGGTGGTCTGCTTGACAACAATCAGGTTCAGGTACGTCCCTCCTTCCAAGGGTTCAATTATCTTTCCTAACTCGTTCTTTTGTACATTAGATCATTGACCAGATATCCTCTTCCTCTAAGAAACGGTGGAACGACGGTCCGTTGTACATCGTCGACCGCCCTGTTGGGAGTGCCTTGGTCCTGAAGAGGGCGTCGTACAAGAACGTGGTCATTATGGTTATCGACCGACTCCTTACCAAGCCGACCACCGTATCCGACCTCCTATGCAAGCCTCTGGTCAGCAGCGCCCCGTACGGGTTTACCAAGTTTGGCGGAGGGCTGCAAAAGGCTGGACTGTTGGACTATGTGGACCAGGGTTTCAAGAGCACGGTAAGCGCGGGTTCTCCACCTTTTGCATGGCGCGTGCTTATCGTGTCAAACAGGTCTTTGTTCCGACCGACCAGGCGTTTTACGACTCCGATTGCTCCAACGACGATGTTTCGACCCTCAAGAACCACTTTTTCTTTGGCAAGATCGTCTACTCTACCATTTTCCCGTACGTCTCCCAGGCGACCGCTGAATCGGGCAAGGAACTCTACTTCAGCTACGAGGATGGCATTCATTACGTCCAGTGCGGCTCGACCAAGGCGATCATCCTCCGTAGTGATGTTACCTCCAAGTGGGGAGTGACGCATGTCATCGACAAGGTCTTGAAGTGCTAGTGAGGGTGGGGTGACTGGACCCTGTTACGGACTGAACGCTTTGCTACGATTGCCCGAACACGTGTTGTTTCATGGACGTTGATGTTTTTCAAGACTTGTATGCCATCGTGTAGTCACACAACCTCGCCCGTTTGTACCTACAGAACACGTATATCTTCTTAGTTGCTTCTCTGATGGGCGTTCGCGCACGTGTGTGGGTTAGCACTGCTTGGGTGTTCTCGACGGGAAGAGGTTGTCTGGCAAGCCATAGGTTGAGTTTGGAGTGTTTCGGGCTAGGTATGCGTCGCATATACTACGAGCAAGGTGATCCAAACTTGCGTAAAATTAGGAGTGATGGTTCGAAGTTAAACGCATTTTGAATAAATGGCTAATTCGTGCAACTTGCGCGCAGAGATGCTCGGCGCTTGTCCCGATTTGCAAAATGGTTTGGCGAGTTTCCACGCGCTTTCTTCCCTATCAGATTGTAAATGCTCATTCTACCCATCCAGGCACACCAGTACTCGCTTGTGCCCTCCCGAGACAGCTGACTCAAGCGGATGGACAGCGGCGCTAGAACATGAAATCTTCCATCCAACATGTTCGTTGCTGCATTTTTACAGTTAAACGCGCGGGGGCCGAACGCAAACCGAACACAGTCCTGGAGCCTCTCTAGTCATGGGACACCCTTTGCCCTACATGAGCGAGGCGCGCGGCTCTCTGCCTGACAGGTTTGACAGGACAGCGCTCATTTAGTGATTACAAGGCGCCAGATGTGACTTTTGCGGTATCGTCTTCCGTTCGACGCACCATTGAACTCGTCATGGCGTCGAGCACCGACCATGGTAGGTTGTTGAGCGGTAGATCCCACCGAACTGAGTCAATGAATGGCGTGCCTGACATTGGAGCTATAAATATGCTGGGGTTCAGCCCCGGGCCACTTTGGGACTTGGGAACAGGTCAATCTCGGCTCATTGCGCACCAGGTGTACGCCTCTTCTGAACGATGTGAAAAGGCCAGCACTGCATCGTGTCTGGAAACGAGGACTGGAGAAGCGGTGATCTGCATGCGAGATGGGACCAGATAAGTTAGATTGCAGGCCTCGCGGCACCCAGGTTGGCGCAAAAGTGGTGCTTGTTCGGAGGCGTCTTAGGCGTGCGGTGTGCCAATCAGTCTTCCAGAGTCCCGAGAGTGGCGATAGCTATACCTGTTCTTTGCTGACATTCCTTGGTATTTTTCCCGAATCACACCGAGCGCTGGCTCAATCCGCAAAATTGACGCCTGCACGCGTTTGATGAGCTGATGGATCGGAGCGCGGTCGAGCTATCCAGATCACGTAGTGTGAAATGGCATCATCCGGGTAGACTCGGGGGACTAGGAGCGGGCTTGCCTTTTCAGAACCAAGCGCTCACCGCGCTTGTACTCGGCATGGCCTCCTGGCCGAGTCGCCGGCGCTGCGAGCTCGAATAATCTTTGCTGTTACGTACAAATTACCACGCATACATCCTCTTTACCCGACGACTCGGCCACCATCTTTTAACTATGAGAAGCAGCTTCTACCGTAATTTCATCTTCGAAACTATACTGCTAAACCATATCTCGGCTGGTCATTGTCCGATGGAGGTCATGAACGGCTACCCTGGGTCCATGCGCAACCAGCAAGGCGAGCATTGCTTCTAACGAGCAATTCACTAGACGCCCTGCAGGGTCCAATCTCATTCATGCCGCTAATCCGGTACTGGTCACATCGCCGTCATCTCAGAGCTATAAAAAAGACTGCCCAGTCCTCATCAAGGGGCAGCGAGGTTCTCTCTGCCTTGTCCCCTGCGTCGTAGTCCCACGATGTTCGTTTCTCGAGTCCTCTCGGTTTTGCTCGCCGCGTCGGCTGTCGTTCATGCTTCGCCTGTCGTTTCTCGCGGCTTTAACCCGGACAAGTTTGTCGCCGGGCTCCTCAAGAAGCTTAATGACTTGGGCCTCACGACCTCGTCAGGTTTGTTGAAGGGCGCTATCAACTCGCCAGGGGGCGACTACCTCGTCGACACGTTCAAGAGCCAGAAGGTCACGTTCATAGTCCCCGACAACAGCGTGCGTCCAATCCAGTTTGCAACCTTGCCCGTTTTCTTACTAATTGGCGTGTACCTACAGGCGTTCGATTCCGATCATCCCTCGATCGGTGACGACCCTGTGAGCGTGTTCTCTTACAGCACGGTCTATGGTACCCCCGAGGATGGTTTCAAGATCACCAACACCTCGCTCACTCGCAAGGGTGCTTCCCAGTCCCGTTCGTCTGCTTCGTCGGGTCTCAAGTGGCCGGGAAGGAGCTCACGCAAGAGGTGGAATGGACTCCTCGACAATAACCAGGTTCAGGTTCGCCTTTTTTGGCCAAGTGTCTGGTTACCGTTCCCAACTATTTCGCTATTAGATCATCGACCAGTTTTCTTCTACTTCCAAGAAGCGGTGGGACAACAACGGACCGACGATCATCATTGACCGCCCGCAGGACAGCGCCACGGTCGTATCGAGGTCGTCGTACAAGAACATCGTCATTCTTGTCATCAAGGTTATCCTCGCATTGCCACCCAAGGTATCCGACCTGCTCTGCAAGCCTCTCGTCAGCAGTGCCCCGAACGGGTTTACCGAGTTTGGTGGTGCTCTGCAGAGGGCTGGCCTATTGGACTATGTGGATAACGGATTCAAGAGCACGGCAAGTGCACGCCCTCAGATTTGGCTTGGCGTGTTCTGATCTTATAAATAGGTGTTTGTTCCGACCGACCAGGCGTTTTACGATGCCAACCTCTCCGGCGACGAGATCACCTCCATCCTGAAGAACCACTTCTTCTTTGGCAAGGTCGTCTACTCTACGTTGTTCACCAGCATTTCCGAAGCGACCGCCGAATCTGGCAAGGAACTCTACTTTAGCTACGAGGACGGTGTGCATTACGTTTCATGCGGCTCGGACAAGGCGATCATCCTCCGCAGTGATGTGACCTCCAAGTGGGGAGTGGTGCATATCATCGACAAGCCTTTGACGTGCCATTCGTAAGGGTGGGGTGACTGAGCCCTCATATGACTTTTTGACTGAACGCTCTGTCACGATTGAATGAACGTTTGTTGTTTCACGGACGTTGATGTCGAACTTTTCTTTTTCTTGGAACTTGTCTGTCATCATGTAGTCACACAACCTTGTCTGTTTGTACCTGGAGAACCTGTATACTTGTTTAGTTGGGTACTATGTCGCTCGAGAGCGTGTTGGTGGGTGTTACTGATGCTCCGAGCGTTGGACATTGACACGTCACAAAATGCTGAAAGAAACATTGTCGTACTATTCATTGACCAGGATACGGCCTTGCAGTAAGAGCGTTGCTGAGAATGATCGGGGGTGAATTGTTCATGCGGAAAAGATCTCTCCGGTGCACTGATTTCAGCTCACGCCACGCGCTGTCGTTGTAAGTGTGAATAGGATCGACTAAAATCCATACACGTGCGAGGCACACCCGCGCGCATATGGCTTAGTTTGGTCATGTCTGCTAATTGCTTCTGGTATGCACCATTCCTAACCCCTATCATCCACGCGTGGAAAGTACCTTACGCCGCCGTCGAGATAAAGCTCTCCATCCACTATACCGTAATTTGTTCTTACTTCACCCGATCGTCCCGAATCTATGAGCTGAAGCCGATAAGAGCGTTTGTTGGACCCGCGGCAGCGATTTTCAACGCATATATCCAAGCCGTTCATGTATTTACGAAATATGTCGGTTCCATATAGGCGCATATATCTATTATAAATCTTTACAAGAGATGAAACGTAAGGCAAGGAATGTGCTAGGGTTCGTCGTCCGGAACCTCTTCGATTTGCGAACCAGGGAAGCTGCCAGGAATGGATGCTAGAGCCGACTGTAACATCTTTTGGTATCTGTAGTCCCACCCGTCTGTCGTACAGTAGCAAAACAACTCCCTGGTATAGCAAGAGAACACGCTCGGAGTCAATGAACAGAATAGCAAGGCCTTCATATAAACGCACACTTCGTAAATGACCCTCCAGCCGAGCGGATTTGAACCCAGTTCCGGGGCGCAAGGGTCTGGGCTGGTGCTTAAAAAGCCCCAATACTCTCGTAGGTTCAAGCGTGAAGCGGGATTTGAATGAAAGTACACCTTTTCACTCGATTCAGTTTCCTCGGATTGAGGTGGGTAGAGATGCACTGTGCGGAAAAGCAGGGTACCTGCGGTAGGACGTTAGGCGATAATCGAACAAGCACATAAGTAATATCTTCGTACAGTATAATATTTCGTCAAGATTTATGCCGGTCTGGCTGGCTATGCGTCGAGCTTGATTCGTAAATTCGTTCCACGATGAGGGTGATACGCCCCCGGGCCTGTCGATTATACCACCTTTGCACCGGCAAACGGGAAAGCTATTGGGAATCGACAAGCGTTAATCCCGGGAGGTATGATACATGATTTCTCACCTATTCCATCCGTCGTTGGCTGTTGGGTAATTATAATGGGCAGGGTCCCAAGTACCACACATCATGCAATGTGGAGTGCGCTGTGATGGAAGATCGATGCGGCTTCAGCTTGCGTTATCACCGGAGTGCTCGTCCAAAAACCTACATCAGGATTAAGTGGATTCCCCTCGTCAAGTGAATGCCATTCCGACTGATGTTTTTCGCGTTCAACTACTCGGCCGATGCCCCCCAGGTCGACCGTAAACGGAGGAGGTGTCTCACCTCTCCAGGAATGAATCCGCTTTGCTGGGAGCATATTACATTCGGCTGCCAATCGAGTAACCTCGAGCTCGGTGAATCCTATCCAGTCCAGGGCAGAAATACGGTCTAAAAAACGATGCATGCGCGTATCGCCACAGTAGTCGTACACGTTCTGATTGCATATAAACATCGTGTGTCGTGTGGCAGGGTTGACGCCCCGCCACCCCTTCGACACTGATTGCCAGAGGTGCTTGAACGTCTGAGAAACTAGCATCAGCGTAAACCGTCGGGTACCTCAATGATGTCGGACACCCACCTTAAGATCGTCGAGCTGAACGCTCTCACTAGCGTCGATCTCGCCTTCCAATGTCGGAACGAGGGTGGCTTGTCCATTTGATTCGACGGTAATGTTGAAACTCTAAAAAGATATACTCGAGCTATTTGATGTAGCTTAGCGGTTAGGTACTCACTGAACTGGGCATCAATCTGTTAGATGAAATAAATTTGTGGGCCGCCTTTCATGCCCGAGGGGTATCAGTCGGTTAGTTTTGAATATACCAAGATCAAATCGACTGACCAAAATCCCTCGCATCTGTATTTCAAACTCTATGTCAGTGGGTAAATACCAATTTGGGGTAAAGACACCTACACATCTCACTAAGGCAGCGCCACTGCTGACCTGAAGTAAAAAGTCAGAGTAAGGAAGTCCTCCTGATGGCATAGTCGTTGGTTAACACAGCCAGCCTAGATGAATGAGCAACTTTACTCGCGGTAACAACGACTCCATTGATCCCATAATATCCTTGAGTGATACCCACTAGATTGGCTACGTTTGGATGTCTATGGAATACGCATAAGCTAGAGGGAAGCCTGCGCGTTGAAAAGAATGCCTCACAGGACTCGCGAAATGCATTTCAACTGGTCCTCTGCGATCTCGAGTCGCTTTTAGGTCGCAGCGAGCAGAAGAGGGCAAGGTCCATACCTTGGCGGCAGCACCGTCATTGGAGTGCGAGGTATATGTCTTGTAGATTACAGGCAGGTTTCCGTAGCGACCACGACGAGTGTTAACGCGGACCGCCGGGCGACCTTGCTCACCATTCTCGATTAGTTTGTATCGTCGTCTAAGGTAGTCCATATCCACAGTCTCGTATGGTCCTTCGTACATCAAGACTTGGTCGGTGACTTGGTATTCGGGTATCACGGGAACCTATGATTGATGAAGGATCGGGTTTCACTTGGATAAACGAAGAGATCGTAAAGCTGCAGACCTTGTCTATTGAAACCGCTTTTGAGTTAGATTCCCGGATCTGCATGAGCATTCGCAGCTACCAATCACAAGCTGAGCTTCGGTTATCATCAAGAGAAGATCTCGCTTTACCTGAGCGTTGTTGATAAAGTCGTTTATTTCTTGTCGAAGGTTTGCCAAAGCTTGTAGCCTTCGTTCAGCGTTCGGAACTCCAGGCCGGGACCGATTCTTGTTCTCCTTCTCAAACCGGTCTTTGATCATACAAAGGTGACTTGAGATGTGTCAAACTATATTCGGAATCTTGCAAAGATGTATCACGCACCTCGAAATCTCCAAAAGCTCAGGATGCTGCGCAACATCGGAAGCTTCAACGATGAGGGATAATCGCCCAAGTTGCATGGCTAGCAATGCACACTGATCGTCATTGTACCCCGATGTCTGCGGCCGGTTGAGTGGTTACACATCCCAGTTGTACATCAACCAAGAAGGAAACAAACCTTGAAACTATCTATCACCCCCTTGATTGCGTCTTCGAGCTCGGAGAGGCCAGGCAAAGGTAGTTTGGCAGCTTGTAGCACCGAGCGAAATGCAGATTTGGAACGACCCGTCTCGTGACTTTGTTTACCGAACATCTGGTCGCGATTGAATGCAGTGGTCTCCTGACTTGCGTATTCGTCTGGAGGTAGTGTCGGGGTCGCTCAGCAGGTACGCGGTGGGGGTACTGGTGAGATTGTCCGGCTTCGGGCTGCTAGCCACAGCGGTTTTATGCTGGAATTGGGTGCCTGGTCGCGATCACACGCCACGTTACAAGGGAGGTCTCTTGGCGTGGGATCTTCCGCTTTATGCCGGATATGTCGCTTGCGGGCGTTCCGTCCTCGGCCTTGCTCTTCTCAGTCAATGTACTGTGCTTAGCGCGCGAGTAAAGGCCCTGACCTGATGCTTCTATTCGTTCTCCTGTGCGCCGCTATCCGGAACTGCCGGAGCTGTACACTCACAGGTTTCATTAGTGCGTCTCGGGTTGATCATGAGAACTAGGGGTCGCCCATCCACCTGCCAAATGCGCACCTGTATGCGCCGTCCAATGCAATATTTCAGCATCAACGGTGCCCAGCCTCAATAGCATGTTACTTGGCACGGGCGAAGCAGGACATTCGCTCAGTGAACTCATGCGCACAAGGCCCTCTGAGATTCCCCGCAAGTTCGGTCTGGGGGCTGAGTAGAGGGTAGCGAAAGGCTGTAAAGAGTAGGGAAGAAATCGTTTACTTCGCTAGTCGGATACTCCACTTGCATTCGTCCAAGCGCCGTGCCCGAGAACATATCGCTCGTCGATTGCTGGCGGGAACCATATTGACTTATTCTCGTGTCCCCTTTTTGGCTAGGGTTCGCCCAAAGTGCACACCGGAAAGAAAAGAAAAGAATGGTCCGCATACACGGTGGATTAATTTTGGTCGTCTCGACATGACAGAAATCAGGCTCTCCGCAAAATCCATCGCTCACGCAGTGTCCATAGGCTCGGCTGGTGCCTCGTCAAACATTAAACTCCCCTGCTGTTCCTTTAGCCACTGCACACTGCGCTTCTCATCCAAAAAGTAGGTATAGCACTTGCGCAAGTCTGGCACGCTGATGGTTGTGCTCGACCGGCGCTTGGCGACGAGCGCAGCGGTAGCGATAAGCTGAAGCGCATACCGGAGCGTCGTTTGCTGGGCCATGGACGTAAGTACTGAGAGCGCATCGGGTTCGAGCGAGACGTCTTCTTCTTGGCATCGAATCTGGATGATTTGTGCGATCTCGTCTGGTTCGTAGGGGCGTGTACTGACGATGAGGATGCGGTCGAGGAGGTCGGCGGGGAGGCCGTGTGGGGCTTTGAATCGTGTGCCGCGGACGGGGGCGACGCCGCGGTTGGAGGCCATGACGACTAAAGGGGCGAGGTCGGATTCGAGTGCGCGGTTGAGGAAGGAGAAGCATTCGATGTCGAGCATGTGGACTTCATCTATAAAGAGGACCTGGGGGAGAGTTGGGGCAGCGAATAGGCGAGGAGAGAGGAGCTTACGCCTGGAACAATGTCGGCTTTGCCTTCTTCCCGCCATTCACCCACTTTAGCATTAATTTGGTCCCGAAGCTCGGGTTTAATCTCGCCGGTATCACCTGTAAAACCAAATTAATCGCGAGGGATGATGGAACGAGAGGGTCTTACCAGCAAAAAGCGCCATAAAGCCTTGTGTCCTGCTATTGATGACATCAATCTCGTGAAGACTGACGGTATGGACAACCTCGCGTCGTTTTTGTATCTCGCCCTCGGGACATTGGACGAAACGAGTGTCGGCGCCCATGGCATCATAGTCCCTGCTACGCGAAAAACTGCGACCCAGCTTGGTGATCCTCCCCGCGGCCTTGTCGATGGTGATCACGTCTCCAGCTAGGACCTTTTCCTTTGCGAGAGCGTCGATCATCTTGTGGCCGAGGTCATAGACGGTTTCCATGTCTGTCGTCTTGATAGTCAGCCGCCCGGTTTTAGTTGCGCCCGTGAGTGAGCGGTCGATTTGGAGTTCGACAACTTCGCCCTCGATGAGCTCGGTCTCTTCTTTGATGCGCACGCCGATGGAACGTCGTAGGGCTTGAGTGAGGGCCTCGGTTTTTGAGAGAGACAGGGAAAATACTTCGGAAGCGGCGATGGTCGTGAATGGAACGTCCGGGCCAAGGCTTTGTGCCATTCCTTGCAAAACCAGGTGAATTAAAGCCAATAACAAAACCGCGGGACTCACCCATGGCAATGGCAGTCTTGCCCGAGCTCGGCGGCCCGGCCAAAAGAATAGCGCGTCCGGCAATGCGCCCCTCCTGAATCATTTTGAGAACAAGGCCAGCAGCACGCCTCGCCTTGGGCTGTCCGACCATGCCCTGCGAGTTGGGTCGTGGCTCGAGTCGGTCGTCGAGTCCGAGCCCGCGGATGTGTGAATGGGCACCTATCCGCTCGATTTTGGTGACATCACGCAGCTCTGCGGTGCCGGCGGTAATGTTGTCCTGTAGGCGGGTCAGACGAGTGAAAGCCGACGGAGGAACGACTTGCCATCGTTGAAGCCGAAAACTCAGTCTCGGACGCACGTGACCGCGTGATTTACTGCGATGCTCTCCCGCCTGCTGCCTGGCCTTGGCCGGGCGTTCTCCACGTCGGTGGCGGCGTTGGCCAAACCGAATGTGCCAAAGCGTCCCCCGTCGTCGCTGTCTGTCCCGGTTCAGGGCTCGTCGACCCAGTTCAAGACTTATAAGCCCGTCACTCCATCGCTGCGCCATCTCCGCCTGCCAGTCTCACCGCATTTATTCCCAGGGCGGCCATTGCGAGCACTGACGATCGCCAAGCGAGAAAAGGCGGGTCGTGGAAGGGGAGGACGGGTTGTCGTGCGGTCGCGAGGGGGTGGACACCGCCAACGGCTCCGCATCGTCGACTTTATGCGCACGACGCCTGGGCCTCACGACGTCGTTCGCATCGAGTACGACCCCGGCCGTAGTGCACATATTGCCCTCATCAAATCCCGCGATCCTGCTTCCCTCCAGCCTTGGAGCTATATCCTCGCCTGCGATGGTCTCCGGGCCGGCGACGTCGTCGAAAGTTTCCGGAGCGGTATACCTCCAGGTCTCATCGAGGGCTTTGTCGATTCTCCTGCCCCGACAAAACGATCTATTCGTGCCCTTGCTGCTCCCTCTTCTCCCCAGGCTGCGCTTACGGCCGCTCCCGATGCCAGTGACATTGCCGCCGCCAATGCCTCTACCAACCTCTCACTCGGTGTACTTCGAGCTCGCACTCTTCGACCCGGCAATGTCCTCCCACTCAGGCTGATCCCCGCTGGCGCACTTGTCCATGCCATCGCCCTCTCACCCACCGGCCGTGCAGTCCTCGTTCGTTCTGCTGGTACTTTTGCTCAGGTTGTGGCCCACGACGACCAAGGCCTGTGGACCCAAGTCCGACTCCAGAGTGGCGAGGTCCGCAACGTTATGCAGCGCTGTGTTGCGACTATAGGCAAGGTAAGCAACGCGGATTGGAAGGGTCGAAATCTCGGCAAGGCAGGCAGGAGTAGATGGCTGGGCCGACGACCGCACGTCCGTGGTGTCGCCATGAATGCGTGAGTAATTGTTGATCGCGCATCATTGGGTACTAAGGTCTTGGTTTCAGTTGCGACCACCCTCATGGAGGCGGACGTGGTAAATCCAAGGGAGGAAAACATCCACGATCAGTCTGGGGCTGGCTCACCAAGGGTCGTCGCACGCGCAAATCTGCAGACCGTGACGGGAATAAGTTTGTTGTCAAGGAGCGCCCGAGAGGTCTAGAACGCAAAAACTAGGCAATTATCGCCACGTTTTACTTGAACTCATTGTATGAATGTCACTGTCTGGGTCCACGCCTAATGAGACCAGTCGACACTCTGTACCGACGTTGCCAAGTTGTGCGGCCGGGTCCTGATTGAACACCCAACGACTGGCCAGCCATGTTTCCATGAAGAAAGGTCCGATAAACAAAAATATATTGGTATTGGTTTGGCCATAGTCGGCTGTGTACGATACGGAATGCCAAGTTGGAGAGCAAGTGGAGGATCAAGCCTGAGTAACGATGTGATTATGAATTCGGACATGATAAGTGGGACGGTACGTACGGTGCCTCATCCGAATCGTTGCTTGGCCAAATTCTGGAACATAGCCATCGTTTCCGCATCCTTGGCCTTCATGGCCTCGCGCCGTTCGTTTGAAAAGCCTCCGCTCCCCTCGACTTGCTTCTTTTCTGCCCATCTCGCCCTCGCTGCGTCTCGCTTGGCAATTCTGTACACAAAACATTGGTCAAAACCATCTCGTTGTGTTGTCAGACTCACGCGGCCTGAAAACTGTCGCTGCTTCCGGCACCCATCAAGACATCTTCTCGCACCTCTAGCCCTCCATCTTCTTTTCGGTCCCGCATCGCTCGATCGTCTTCCCTCCTCGCCCGTTTCTTTTCCATCATGCCTTCTCGTCCCACTTGCTTTGGCCCAATTCCACCATCTTCGTCCTCGAGTCGCTCGCGTGTCCGTTTGTTGGCTGTCCGCCGCTCACTTTTTGCATTCTCTATTGCGGCTTCCCGTTCTAGAGTACGATCCGAGGAAGATGGGAGAGAGGGGCCAATCGTATGGTCCGGTGGCATGGACGGACCGAGCGTACGTCGGGGCGCGGGTTCATGTGTGAGATCGAGGCCGTACGTCGCCTGGCCGACTGCATGATTGGCAATGAGTAGTGTAAAGGCAAAACATAGTCGAGAGGCTGACCGGCTTCGCGAGCAGCTTTGAGTTCGGCCTGGCTCACTTTGGAGCCGCTTGCGAATGACCACTTGTACGCGGTCTGGGACGAGGCGGGCGCAGCACTGTCGACATTTGGCTCGATCGTGTAGAGGGATTTAGGGAGCTTTCCTCTGTTCCATGCCTGGGACGATGATAAGCATCCAACAACGGCCAGATAATAAACCACTGACCTTGACGAACTTGCGAAAGTAGCTATACGGTAGACGGGAGTAAGCCGCTTTGGTATTTTAGCTGTGATTCAATGGCGGTCTCCAGAAACTTACTGCCTCGCACGATCACCCGTGAGCTCGTCAAAGTACTTGCCCTTCTCGTCGCGCAACCATATCCGAAACTCGGAGCTTTTTTGAAAGTAGCTCGCCTCGGAGATCTCAGACACACCAAGAGAGGTTAGAGATAGTCGAGGACTGGGGGACCGCGAACGGGAACGTGGCATGTCGTCGGCGAGCAATTGGGGGCGGTCACAGCACTTCAGGGTCGTTTTCAAGGCGGTCGGAGGATATCCGGCTCAGGGCACGTGATGAAGATTTTTTTTTTTTTTTTTTTTTTGTAATGAAAATTTTACCAAAAAAACAAACACAAGCCCAAACGCTGGGGGCCACAGGCC
>WSLM01000536.1:0-15167 GCA_019677335.1 Ceratobasidium sp. UAMH 11750 | reverse complement strand
ATCTCGTATAAACGTGGACGATTGACTCACAATTTCCCCTACCAATTGCATAGAGCAAGCGATCGCACCCTCCGCCGTACTTTCCCTCGCGCCCTGCCTCTCCTCGCATCCATATATCCCCCGTCACATGCCCCGTCACCATTATATCCCATCTGCCTGTTGCTCTTCCTTTCACCTCGGCTGTGGTAACGCAAGATAGAATCGCAGATATGTAATTGTGTAGGGACAATGTAGGTACAGGAACGATGCAGGAGCCAACTTCTATACCTCACCACAACTCGCCGCGCGCGTCTCAAAATAGTTATATGGGATTGTCGTGATAAAAGAAATGAACGTGGTGTGTCAAATAGCGTGCTTGGGGCAGATCGGGATCTCTGGCAGTGCGTTGCAGATGACCGTAGCCAAGAACCCTGGAACCTCTGTCATGACGAAGCGGATCCCAAGAGGAAAAAGGGAGATAAGCGCAATCAGCGAACCAATGACGAGTCCGACCTAGACACGGCGTATGAGTTCCCCAATTTAAGTGAGTGTTAGCAATAAGTTACTCACCAAAAACAACCCGAGCGATATCACCCAGCATCCCCACCAGAAAAACCGCCCGACGACATAGGTCCCACAAAACGTTACCAGCGAGAAAAGGTTAGGGTATCGGGTACTATTATCTTGTTCTTGGTAATCGTAATGCGAGCCGAAAGGAGGTCGTGTTGAGACTTGGTTGGATACAATTTGGGATCGCTTGGCCGTTAGGGCCTCGTACACCTTGGGTCCTGGTCCTTCAGGGGGATCGACAGCGAGCACCGCAAGAAACATCCACATTGCTCCCTGTTGATTCAAATAAGCACGCATGCTATACGATGCATAAGGCACGCTACCTACCACTATAATCCAGGTATCTCGCCGATAAGCGAGCTCCAACCATTGATTGGCTCGCCGTGATGACTGAGCATGGAGGCGGCGTATCAACCCGACCAGTTTCGAGCGAGCAAGTCGGGCGAGGAGATCGTTCTGCTTCTCTAATTCGGCAATCCCAATTTCGAAGAGAGGATCGTCGCTACCGCTTTTCAATCGAACTATCGTACTCAAGTCAAACTTGAAACTTTAACCAGAAAACACAGTAGGACGTACTGTAATTTGGTAGAGGAGAAGTTCGATCCAGGTAGCATTTGATCTGTGAAACCTGACCAGCCGCATCCGATAGGCCCACGATAACCCTGTCGTTATATGTCTACACAATGTAATAAGTACGAAGCAGAATAACCGAGGAGAGCCTCATACCACTAACGATCGAATAATCTCTTGGGGATCGTGTTCGATCGGTGCAAGAGGACCTCTCTGGAGGTCAATTACTGGTACTTTGCCGGTCGTGCTGCCCTTCAAGACGAGATTATTGGCCGCTAGAGCGATTGGGATGATCGGACGATGCGTCGCTTGTTCGTAGTTTGGGAGAATCTGGCGCTGGTGTATCACTGGCCCTTTTTGCGACATCGGATAGATCACGAGAGAGTGGTCAAGGGTCGCAATAGCGATGAACTGCCCGTCAGCTGAGAAAGCAATGCTCCCACTTCAAGAAAAGTTAGAAAAATAAAGGAAAGAGACAACGAATTAAACATACATGCTACAGACAGGACCTTTCCCGTCGTAAGGTATATTGTGACGGTCGCCAGGGGCATTCCATACACTACGTCGGAAGGTCGAGTTTAACAATTAGCCATGTCTTACTTTACGTATGCCGGCATACTTACCAGAAACCAGCTTTTGCGTGACCAATCAACAGCTGTCGCTGCGTAAGAGAATCTCCCGTAAACCCAAGCGCGGTGACCGTTCCATGGGGACCTTCGCACGGTTCGGGAATATTGTCGAGTTGCTTCCAGACATCTTCATCTCCAGAAAATATGGACGTTTTCCCCCCATACCCGACAGCTAGCATGTTGCAAACTGGGTCCAAGGCGAGCGCGGTGATAGGAGCGTCGAATGGCTTGAACGAGATCGGACGTATTTTAACCGGAGGTTTGTGCTGTATGGGTTGGACGTGTCAGCTTAGGGATGCGAAGTAACGTTGTAAAAACGACTTACATTTGGACTATACTCGACGACGAGGAGTCCTCCATCGGAGCAGCCCGCATAGAGGAGGGTGTCAGAATACCAACGCAGGGACGTAGCGTAGAAGCGAGTTTCAAAACTCAACACGCCGATCAATTGGCCCGTCCGGAAGTTGAAGAATAAGAGGTTGCAGTCGAGGGAAGCGGAGGCGACCCATACTCCACCCGGAGATATCGCAAGCGCGGTCAAGGTCTTTGTCTGGAACCGAGATTTGATGGTCCACAGTGGCCGGAAGCGTTGGGAGTCTGGCGTGCCGTGCGCAGCAGGGGTAGCCGGAGGAGGGGCGGGGGTGGAGGCCATAGACATAACGAGAATAGATGTACAGAAAACTCACAGTAGAATGGTACACGGTCAACGTGTGTCGAGGGAGAGCGCAGGAGGAGGGGCGAAGTTGGCGCCATTATCTACCCTACACGGGGGCTTTTCCGTGCACCGCGGAAGAGAACAAGACCGATGGGGCGTACCGCAGACATAGGAGGGAGAGCGCTGATTATTACCCAGAGTTTCGGTTCAGAACATAAATGACGCTGATCAAAAATAGAGTTCCCCAAGATTCTTGTGGGATTGGCGAGACAAACGATACCAGAGCAGGCAACATAACAAATGCAAGATAGTCTGGTACAAATATACAACCCCTTGAGTCGGCAAATGTATAGGGCAAACTAAAGTCTGAATGTTGTGGCCAAGATAGGTAGTCGTTTGCGTCACAGCGGAAAGCGCTGGGTGAAATAGATCACGTGCGCGTCATTGTTGGGGAGTGGATGTCTATAATTCTCCTCGACTAGAATATTGGCCTAAGACAGCTCCTAAGATAACTTCATGTTCTCGCCTACAATACATTCCCTACGCGAGAGGATGCTCGAACAAGTCTTAGATCTTCAATCGCCCACTCAGCGGCATAGTAATGAGCTCGAGATCTTGGACCCAACAACGCTTACTAGAGGCGAAGAGGATATTTTCTATGAGTTGCAGGAACTAGAAGAGGCCTATGATACCTACGCTTCTTCTCCATTTCGACCAAATGATGTCTCTTTTGTACCTAGAGAATCACACTGCCCTTGCGCCGATGATCCTGAGTCAATTCTCGCTGCACTCTCTCCTGGCGACCCAGAAACGCAACACGCCTTATACCGACTGCGTGGGCTGCAAAGCATCCTCCCAGAGCTTCAGCCCATCGAATGCTCCCACCCTGGCTTAATAACTCAGCGCAACGACTTGATTACCGTCATTAATTTCGAGATTAAGCGCATGCTCGCAGATTTATGGAAGGAGCATGGGCTCCATGCATCCGCTTCAACGAGTGTATCAGCCCAAGGCATCAGAAAGGTTACCGCAGGTATGTGCTTAAAGTGCCCTACGCCTACAACTTTAAGACTCGAAACATTTGCAGGAGACAAGTCGATCAACCCGTATTCCTCGCCTCTCGTTACTTCAGCCATCGTATTGACTGCTGTAATCCATGCGCTCATGGGAGTAGCTCGAAACCATTGCAATTTCATCCTCGCTTCCCTTCGCGCCATTATCGCTATGACCTCAAGACAAGTAGGAGGCAGTTCTGCCAACCACATTCAGCAGCAGTTAAACGAAATCCCGACAACCTTGCCAACAGCGCTTCACCGCTTGAACCTTTCGCCAAGGTTTGACCTGTATGCGTGCTGCCCGGAATGCTCGACACTGTACTCTCTGCCAAATGGAAAAAACGCCTCCGTGCCCGCTGCCTGTAACGCTCAAAATCTCGAAGGGAACGAATGTGGGGCTGAACTTAGCAAAATACACAGTAGAGGCGCTCGAGTCTGGCACAAGCCGATCAGCCGATATAGCCATATGCGATTTGAAACCTGGATTAGCGAGCTCTTACTTCGGCCGGGCATAGAAGATCTTTTGGAATCTGCTCGCCCAAACCCCAACCCTGGAGCTAGCGTAACTGATGTCTGGGACGCACCCTATATGCGCAGCTTTCTCGAATCTGCCGACCCCAGTTTCATGAACCCCCCTTCTGGCGATCTCTCGCTAGTCCTAATGCTACACTTCGACTTTTTCAACCCATTTACTAACAAAACATCTGGCAAAGTACGAAGCGTCGGGTGCTTCTTTATGGTTTGCCTTAACCTTCCCCCTGATGTTCGGTATAATGCGTCAAATGCGTATCTGGTATCTATGGTGCCTGGCCCAAAAGAAGTCAAAGCTGAACAGCTTCACTCCTTTATTAAGCCTATTGTCGACGATATGCTTGAGCTTTTCTCTCCCGGTATCTGGGTGTCAAAAACACACAAGTTCCCTCGCGGTCGTAGGGTGCGCGGGGCCATCGCAATCAATAGTATGGATATTCCAGCCGCTCGCGGGACTGGAGGATTTGCTGCACACGGCCATACTTGCCTCTGCCACCTATGTAACGCGAAGCGCACTGCTATCGACCGACCTAGCCTTCTCTCGTTTCAGCCACGTAACATGGTGGCTCATCGTCAGATCGTGGACCTCTGGCTGAGTGCGACTTCCTTTGTTGATCGCCAACGGGTTTTTGACGAGTACGGAGTTCGATATATTGACTGGATGAGATTCCCGTGGTGGAATCCATTTGAAAGTATAGTCGTCGGGCCAATGCATTGGACAAAGAACGTACTGGATAAGCACCTGCGGAAAAATATGAATTGGAGCTGGGACCTACCTGCTGGTGTTCCAGACAACCAACCGAACCGCATACAGCCCATAACGACGCTGGAGTACGAATGGGGCACATGTGCTTTCCTATCTCTGAGCGAAGAAGATTTCAAGAAAGCTAAACTCACCGCTCCGCTGGTGAGGTATCTATGTCGGCAACGTAAGATATTCGAGGCTGGACTTTCTCGCGAACGTCTCATAGATGACCTCAACAATTGGGTAAGTAGATTGAATCGCTGCGTACATGTACCTTCTGACATTATTTCAGCGAAGGGCTCATCAACTTATCTCAGAACATGGCCACATTACCGATCAGGCCCTAGAGCTGTGCAGCGAAAACTTCCCTGGACTCACCGTCGCAACTGCAAGATCCCACGTTTATGTGACCAAGCCCTCAGCGACAACGACTTCAGTCCTCCGCGAGTGCAGCAAAGACGAGCTTGTAAACCTCTGCCGAAGGCTAGACTTACCCGACTCAGGAAACAAGGCAGACTTAGCCCCGCGTCTCCTTGCTTATTACGTATGTGTATCTATTAAATTCTCGTTTGCTGTGCTCATAAGGTTTATAGGAGAACATTCGCATACCAGATATGCCCGATATTTCTTTCTCCGGGAAGAAGGAAACAACATATTCCTTCTTGGGGAAAGAGGTCTTGACCGAGGTCAAAGCAGATATGGCACGAACGATTCTCCCAAGCTGGCTGAAAGTTCCGCCAGTGAACTTTGCTACTGCTAGCCACGGGAAACTCCAAGCCGAGGAATTTAAAAGCCTAGCCCTAGTATCTTTCACTATCACGCTTGTTCGACTCTGGGGTGAACCGAATGTACAACTTGAATTCCGGAGCCGCTTGGAACACTTCTTGCACTTGATGATTGCAGTTCGAATTCTAGCTTTCCAATCGATAACGGAGCTAGATGTTGTGGCCTTCGAACTACACTATATGCGATACATGGAAGAGCTCAAACTACTCTACCCATCGTGCACTGTTGTTCCCGTACATCACCTTGGACTACATATTCCACAATTCCTACGCTCTCTCGGGCCTAGTACTCGCTACAGCGAAAGCACGTGCGAACAATTTATTGGAATGTTTCAAAACATATCGACTAATTTCAAGTTCGGTGTGTACAAAAATCGCCTCGTATTTTGTGCACTCAGGACCAAACCATCCTTTAGGTGACCTTGAGCTAACACTTCATCGAGAGTTCGTGATGGCATCTCGCTTGAAGGGTATAATCGAGCAACGTGGCGTCACGAAATCATTGGAAGAGTTCGGAGAAGTAGTCGAAAATTTCTTGCGCAAGCACATTCCTGGTCAAACCGAATATGTCTGGGAAACAGCCCGCAGCCGCGAAATACTTTCCGACACTCTCTATCACTTGCTCCTGGCTTGGTCGGACTCTCGTGGCGCGCCCGCTTTCTCCAAGGATGTCTTTTGCTGCACAAGTATTCGCCTCGGAAACATCGTATATGCGCCCTATACAACCTCAATCGGCAACAGCTGCATCATGTTCTCTCGAGGTGTTGGCGAACAGCCACAGGCAGGACGAATTGAAAACATATTCGAAGAGTCGGAGCTGCATAGCACCACCAGAAAACCTCGGATTGTTCTTGTCGTTCGCCCTTTTTGTCCCCTAAATCCTGGTGATTCTCTACGGGACCCTTACCTCAATAACCCCATTATCGGTCAACCGGGAGCACAAATCGCACAACTTTACTACAACGAATCCAGCGACAATGTCCATCTGGTTGAACCCGGCGATATAATTTGTCATGTCGCAGTATGCCAATATGTCGACCCAAGACCGCTGGATCAGAGGGTTTCTCAAGACTGCATCGTAGTATTGTCGCTTGACCTGGTAAGCCGCATTCCGACGCTGCTATGACACACAGTCTAATCAAATTCAGAAACACGCACGGTTTGCTTGAAAACAACTAGAACCCGCCGAGTTGTAATTTAGAAAGTCTATCTTCGCATACAGGAGTAGAGAAATACATTGACTAAGCCTGCCTGTTAATCGAGAGACAAAACTGTGCCATAAAGTATTCGAAAACCGTGTACTTAAGATGGCTACGCAATTTGCCATTTGGCCAAGCCGCCGATTTCGTGAAAGCAGGAGATAATGATTTGGACAATGATTCCGACGGTCTGAACGAGCTAGGTTGAACGAATAAGTCTTAGGGACGGCTGACAAAACATTATTCACTTACGATTACGACAATTGCTACGGAGGTGCGGAAAAGTATGTCAAACGACTGGGGGTGCTGGATTGCCGATCAGCGTATGATACAGACGAAACAGCAAACTACCAAACGACGCTTACCGTAACACAGAAGCCAATAACCATAAACCAGACGAAGAAAATAAACGTCATTTTGATGCAACTCATCGGCTTTCCGTTCTTCACGGCAACACGGACTGCTCGATCCTTAGGTGGAACGTGAACGTAGCCATTACCCGGGTTGGTCAGGACGTGGGTGGCGCTGGTGGCTGCGGCACGGGCGGGTGAGACGCGAAACTCGCTAGTTGGCCGAGTGTACGGCACGAGCTTCATGTTTGAGGGGGTAGCGAAAACCTCAGAGGGCGAAGTCGACATTTCGGTTTCAATAGACAGGTTTCAGACAGAACGCAGAAGAATTTAGAAGTCTAGAAGATTCATATACTAGATTCCAGTTTATATAACCCTCATCCTCGGCCGTACGCACCTAAGTTCTGCAAGGCTTCATTGTCTACGGGCGCCCCCGTACTTGCCCCGTACCTGGCATATGTTACAAGGGGTCAGTGGCTTACGTCACTGAGTTACACGTGCCGATTTTGCAGCATTTGATGGCATTTCTCTGCATTTCTCCGCAACTACATACACCCGTACGCCACTACAGGGAGATCCCTTCAACTAGGTGCAAATCCCGCCTTCTCCGCAATGGGTCGCCACCTTAGGTAGATTCCCTCACCTCAGCGCAAAATTGTGCACTAGTACTCGCTTGGCAGTTTCTAGTATTATTGTGCAAATCTGGTCATTGATGCGCATTAGGTAGGATTTTCTGGCCAATTAACGCATTGGTACGCACTAATTGGTCAGCCTTGGAGAGGCCTCAACAACACCACTCCGTCGTACAGAACTGCCCCGTCCGGCTATGTCCCATGGTCTTTGTTTTTCTTTTTCCTACTGTAGCGGCCTTACCCGAGTGTTGGTCGACGGCCGCATCGTGCATAAATACTTTGGTAAGAGGTATTTAGCCTTTCGATCTGTTCGTTATCATAATTGATTCTTCTGTTTCACTTGACCTTATCATGGCACGTCATAATGCAAGCCCCGCCCGCCAATCGCCTCGACGCTCGCCTCGACGCTCCTCGCCTCCGCCTCGACGCTCCTCGCCTCCGCCTCCACCACGATGCTCTCCAGAGCCTGCACCTGCTGGTGAAGTCCGCCCTCTATTCCCCGCACAGTAAGCACTCCTTTCCTTTGCAACGAACGTGCTTGGGGCAACGGCATGCTGATTGAATATTCGATTTCGATTTAGGCCACGCGGACAAGACGTGGAAGTAGCGGTTGAAGCATACAACCAGCCATCCTCTCGTAAAATCAATATCATGTAGGCTCTTTTCCTGGAGTTCCGGTTCTCTACTAACGGTTTCAACTAGGCGTGCGCAGTGCGGTGCACTTTATTTTCGAACGGTTCCGAATCAGTTTAGTCCGTTTGTTAACCCTTTTGTGAACGACGCGATATGGTCATTTACGCCACGAAGTGGCGTTACTCGTACGTCGACTCTGGGTCGCAAGGTTGGCGACATTCACTGGTCGTTTCTGGGCGGGGGAAGGGACGCCACGTTCTATGTGTGTGTTGCTAATCAGAACCGGTTGAAATGGGTCACGGTCGAACGAGGGAATCCGCATCCTCTTTACCCGACGCATGTGCTTTATCAGCGTGAGAAGTCCGCTCCTCGTTGGATTCTGGCTCGGACCTTTCGTGCCTACATTCGCATGCATGGCAGACGGTTCACGTTGGCCACCTAGGCGCATTTCTACTATACCTCTCCTCTGACTGCGCCTGTATTCCCATATTCTGTACCTCTCTCTCATTGACGATCAACTCTCCTTTTTACTTCTGTCATTTATGTTTGTATATTTCCGTTGACGGTTTACAAGCATCTGGACGTATGACAAATACAGTTTTGACTTAATTTTTTGAATAGAGTGCTACAACAACGAAGGGCTGTACTACGAAGATAAACGAACTATGGAGATTAACGAAGAGTGAGCAGGGAAAGCGACTCGGCGAGGACCAAGGATTCGTGACCGCCGAAAGCTCACGTGACTCTTTACGCCGGTTTATACTCGACATCGGGCGAGCTATCCCTTCTGGATCTTCTGCGTTTTGGCGAGTCCTGTCTAGTCTAGTCCAGTCTTGTCTAGCGACATGATTCCCTGCGCGTTTTGGTTGGATGGGCCTCAAAAGTTTTGTAAGCCTCTTTGCATTTGTCGGCACGAAAGCCTTGTGTAAGCCCCGTTGACGAGCTTATAACCTGCTTGCTAGCTTTGTGGTTTCAAACTTCACTGCTTGTCGCCGTCAAACCCCATCGTGTTGCAGGTCAACACGCGTCTCAGCTTAGTATTATCTTTTCTATTGACTAGTCCTCTCCTTATCATAATCGCCTGGTTGACTAAATCCGGTCTGGTCTATCGCATAGCATGGCTACGGCAGGACACAACGTCCAGGTGAGTTCGGTTTGGACAGTTTCGATAATATACTAATTCCCATTTGTGTGCGAGTAGAATGGCGATTCTCTTATGGCCAGCCCATCGCTAAATCCCCGGGTATGCTAGTTCCCCACTCTACATCCTACGGAATATAAACAATTCGCTCTAGGATACAAGCCATATACAGCCTCCTCTTCCCCTTCCCGTCAATCCCAGCACAAGTGCCAACCCCGTTCCGCCGCAGCCCTCACAGGTGCCTCTGCCTAACTCTTCGGGCGGGAAGAATACGGCCTTCGAGGAACAAGTTGCTCAACACGCATCAAGTCACCAGCCCTTCCATGCCCCGTTTGCGCAGCCGTTTGCTGTACCGCCCGTTGAGTCGGTCCCTCCAGCCCCGTTTGTCCAATGGCAGCCCGAACCGCACACACAACCCTTGCACAACCAACCCGGTCCACCACGGCAACCAGCGCGTTCTCTAAACCATAGCAGCGGCCTGCCTCAAAATCATTCGTTTTCGACGCCCGCAATCTCAGCTCCAACACCTATTCGCCCTCAGCAGGTTGAAGACGACGGTGGCGAATTTGGCCGAGCTGTGAGTATGGCTTGTTCCTGCTTTCTTCCAATTTGACGATAGTAAATACACCCATTCTTCCAGCGAAAACGCCTTTGCGGTGACCAATTCAAACCAGCGAGTGATCCGCCTCCCGCTGCACAACCAACTACAACTGTTCAACCACAAACCCACACGGTACGATTCCTTTTCCATCGTTCAGGAGGTACATCCTAAGCCTGTTGGGTAGAGTCAGGTCAACACGGCAATGGCTAGTGCCACACGTCAACTTGCCCAGCCGAGGGATCCTGTCAACAGCTCGCAGGGTCAGCATGCGCATGCTGGTTCCAGTACCCAGCGACCGCCCGTGGAGGAAACGAATCACCATGAAGCTTTAGATGGGGCCTTCCTGCAAGAAAAAGACGAGATCATGCAAAAGCTCTACGAAGGCAACCTTGAAGATGAAAACAGCCCTGATATGGTAAGTTAAATTAGGTTTACGAGTCAATATGGTGGCTAAACGAGAATAAACTCAGCGGCGAATGTATCGGCTTGTGGAGAAAGTCTTTTTGAAGCAAGACGCGATACTACGTCGTCTTCATCAGCCACGTTCTGCTCCCGATGGTGCGAATAGCTCCTCACCACCCGAGAGTAGTGGATCGTTGCGACCTGGAGGTGGCCCAACGCCGAACGGTAATAGGCCGCCTCGCACCTCCCCTCATCATCCTCCCAAAAAGGTCAACTGGGATCAAAACGTTCCGTGCACAGAGCAGGCCGGTCGTCAGCCTCGCCTTGCTCGAAGGGTCTTGATCCAGGTAAGATTTTGTCTTGCCATTTTCGCTACTTGTTTATTGTTGACATTGTCTATTTTCATATACACAGAAGGAGATTCGTCTATTGATTATGCGCCTCCTTAACGTGAAAACCAACCAGCCACCCCTACCGCTTGCGCCGGTCGATGCTCGTTTTCCAACTGTAGAAAACTTTGGGATTCGGTGGGAGGAGAAGGAACGGTCGATTTTCAATATGCTCGCAGCCAATGTGGTTGTCGAGCAGCTCTGCCGTACATGGAAGCACAACCCACTCCTCTCTAAGTCCGAACAGGAAGAGATGCCCGATATGGTCCGAGAGCACATTCGATATCTGTGCCGGATCCACAACAATGAACTCAAGCCCGACGCGCCAACACTCAAAAAGGTGCAGCTCAAGAACGCAAGTGCATCGTCTAGGAGGCAAACAGTGAGTAAATTTATGCTTCATTTGTTCCTGTACTCACGCAATAGGTATTATTTAAGCTTTATGAAAGTCGTCTGAAGGTTCTTGACCGATTTCCTGATGCCCTTATGAAGCACCGAAACTTGATCATTCGACTTGGCCTTCAGGGGACGAGCTCCGACGAAGAGGACCCCGTTCGACCAAAGGTTTACCTGATCAAACGACATAAGGAGCTTTCTTCTAGGGTACAGGTGCTTAAGAGGTGAGTGCAAATTGTCTATTTATTTAGATGCGAGCTAATTCGACCGACACACAGTAAACTCGATCTAGTTTACAATTTGTGGTTCAAAGGCCCTGGTTCGAAGGGGAGTCAAATGCACGTCCGAGTTCCGTCTGAAATGGTCAGCAATCGTGCATTGAAGTTGGATGGACTTCCAATAACCTGCCTCAATCGCGCATGGCTACGTTCACTGAGCGACCCGGAACGTGAGTTCTATGGTTTTGAAGGGCACGTGTACGATTATAGTTTTCCGGATGAACTGTTGAAACGCAGCGTGGGCCGCACGCCAGGAGAAATTGTCGTGAGCGAAGATGAGGCATGAGTGTAGATATTGTCGGGGTGGACTGTTACAAATATATATGCCTTATTTTATCTTATTGCCAAATGTTCAAATTTCGACGCCAGATGATCAAAATCTGCTTCAATGATACTATATGTTTTGTGTTTTGCTGGGTTGTTATCCGACTGGTCCAATATCGTTAAATTGCCCATCCTGTTATCTAGCGCTCGCGCGTTCATGCTCCCGCTTACATAACCTCACGTGTCGGCAGCCTCCTCGCGTGGCTAGTACCTGACCGTGGCCCCCTCGTCTTTGTTCAAAGAATGACGCCCAAAATCCCTCGGGGCTTTTTAACTGCTCTCCCCTCAGGAGACTCCCCGCCCGACTCCCACTTGCGTCTGGCACTTATCCTTGTTCAAAATTTCTGCTTGCTCGCGCTCTCATAGTATGTTCGACTTCGACAACATTATTAACCAGTTCGACGCGTTGTCGGATCATCTCAATCCACCGTCCGACGCGTTTGGGATGGACTGGGCCTTAGACACAGGCGTTACGGACTCCTCTGACCATACCGGCTCGGTTCCGGCGGATTGGGTGGCGCTGAATGAGCCAAATCTTGCGTTTCCTGGGTTTGACCCGGCGAACTTGTCATGGATGGCTGAGCCGTCCCAATCTCATTCTGAGTTTGTTTATTCAATCTCATAGATAATTTATTATTGATGCAATTGTTCGAACAGACCACAGTACGAAATCCCTCATTACCCGGCCCCATCCCCATTGTCCATGTTGGCGACGGTGCCTTACGGTTCTCCAGTCTCGGGTTTCATTTCCGCCAATGTGCCACAAACCCCGTCTACTCCGTACAATCCTTCGGTTTACTCTTCACCAGCCCCGTCTCACACCTCGGCTTATTCTTCGCCGGCTGCTTCTCATGGCCCCCCTACCCCGGCTACTCCGGCTTCATTGGCGCCGTCCCAAGACTTGTTGGGACTTTCTGCTTCACCATACACTTCGCCATCTCATGCCACCTTGGGTTATCGCTTGTCCAATACGCCGGCCCAGTACCACCCGACGCCGTCGTCCTTGGGTCCCAATCGCGTTGCCCGTACTAGGGCATCAGTGCCGTCCAAGCCCTACCTTAGACTTCCATCCGTGCTTGAGAAGGCGCGCCCTAGGTATGTTTCGTAAATAACTGTTGATTGATTGATCGATTGACGGATCTTTCTTATATGTTGTTTGCTCAGACCTTCGGTGAGCCCAGTCCCAATAACCGATCCCGGATACGACTGGTCTGCTCTGAAGTCTCCCACCCCTCGGCTGTCCGACCAAACAACCGACGTCTTCGCGATGGGGGAAGTGGGGCCCTCCCAAAGCCCGGCAGTCGGCTTATCACTTGATCACTCCACGACTAGTTCAACTTTCTCCCCGGCTCCTTCGTTGTCGGAGATCCAGGCAGTGACACCTTCGGCTGCTGGAGAATCGTCTGCTGCAAACTCCCCCGCACCGTCTTTGTCATACCTGCAGGTGGATTCATCGCCCGCTAGATCCCCATCTCCCCTGCCGCACAATTTTGACACTGATACTCCGCTGAGCGCCGAGGCTTCTTCCACGGTCCTTGCGATCACACCCACTGGGCCGTTATTTCCGGCACTTACCTCGGCGGCTCCAGTTGCACCTACGCCGCCTATACCTGCTCTTACGCCTGCCCCGCCTGCCCCTGCGTTGGTGCCTGCGCCTGTAGCGCCTGCACCCACCTTACCCACCTTGATGCAACCCCCCATGCCCATGCCCATGCCCATGCCCGCGCCGAGTTTTACGCCGAATTCGGTGCAGATGCTCGCGCCTGCTTATGCACCAGCTTCTATGCCAACCTCGGTGTCTAATTCTATGCCGTTTTATATACCAAGTTCTACGCCGATATCTACGCCGACTCCGATTTCAACGCTGACTTATAAGTCTCCTTTCCCTGAGTCCCTCTTGGCATTTGCGGCGAGTGAGCGTGAGCCTACCACACCTGCCTCTACGCTACCGCCTGGTGTAATCCCCACTTTCAAGCCCGCAGCTGCACCAATTCTCACGGGCGAGGCGACTACCCCCGCTACACGCAAGCCTGCTCTTACCCTCGCTCATGCTCCGGCTCGTGCCTTGACTCAAACCCCAACTCCAAACCCGACTCCAAACCCGACTCCAAACCCGACTCCAAACCCGACTCCAACCCCCGCTCATGCCCCTCGTCACCCTGCTGCTCATAATCCTCTGCACACCGTCGCTCACGACTCTACGTCTACTCCTGGGCAAGTGATGTCGTCGACTCCTATGTATATGCCCCCGCCTGCGAGCCAATCTGCCAAATCTGCCGTCTCCACCACCTCTACCCCCACCTTTATCTGGCCAGCGTCCACCACACGCGTTACAGCACACGAAACGACCCACGCTGCGGCGTCGGGTCTGGGTATGGATGAAGACGTAGATGATGAGATCGCGCTCGCGGCAGGGTTTCAGCTTAGCGACACCGGATTTCAGTCTGCTGAACGACTTACCGCACCCCCAATCAACCAGTCTGATAAGCCAGCAGTGTCTTCGTCTGCTAATGTGCCGAAGGGTGGTGGTAGGCGCGAGAAGAAGACCATACCGCCCGGAACAAAGTGGACGTGAGTGTTCTACAACCTTGTAGCTTGTGACTTTGATTTTGTACTAACTCGACTCTTAGCGGCGGTTTAGGTGGCAAGCTGATAATTCATGGGCTACCGGATGGCGTCGACGAACTAGTTCACCGATGGACCTTCTCAGAGCAACCTCTAGGCGACTTCGATGCGACCGGCAGGGCTGTAGGCGATATTTATTTCAGCCCTACCACCCAGTCTCGACCCATCGACCCTCCGTTTAAAACTTGGGTAGCTGTTCGGTCGGGGGAGACTGAATTGCAATGGAGGGAGTGGCAAGGGGGGCATCCACACCCTGCGCTTTCGGGATATGTACTCAAGCCCGCCCAGCTGGCACGCACTCAGCCACGATGGATTAAGAGGTCGACATGGCTTAAAACTGTGGCGAAGGGTGAAGATGGCCCTTCCTCGAGTGCGGATGAAGGGCTAGTAAACGAATGTTCTCTTGATTATGCGCTATTCCGTAAATGAGTAGATACACCATGCTTATACATGCAAATAGTAATCTTAGTGTGATAAGTCAAGGAACGACGATATGTAAAGAGCGAGAATGGTGGCTGGCCAGGAAACTGGGTAGATAAATACCAAAATGGCGAGGCCGAGAGTGAAGGCAAGGGCAAAGCTGGGCTGGTGAGGGAAAATGCGGCGGAGGGTGCGATCGCTTGCTCTATGCAATTGGTAGGGGAAATTGTGAGTCAATCGTCCACGTTTATACGAGAT
>WSLM01000535.1:1204-15175 GCA_019677335.1 Ceratobasidium sp. UAMH 11750 | reverse complement strand
GGGATGACGCCTGCCGGACTTTGGCTTGGCCACCTTTTGTTCGACCTGCCGTGGATAACGTTTATTTCGACCGTCATATGTGTGGTATTTGGTGTTGCTACGAGCCAGTTTTATGCCCTTGGGGTTTTCTGGGTTGTTCTTGAGCTTTATGGAGTTGCGGGGACGTTGTTCACGTATGTGGTTTCGACGTTTGGTGAGTGGGGTATGGTGGGTATGGTGATGGCGGGTATTAATGATGGTTTTGACCGCAGTGAGCTCACCTCTGGCCGGTTTCGCCGTTGCTGGGGGATACAATGGCATGGTGTCCATGGTATGTATGCGCCGTTTCTCTCCATTCCACTAGCTGATCGGTTGGACCCTTATCAGTTGTACGGCACCGCATATATCGTGACTTTGACGTACACCCAGTCATCGGAATCGAAACAGGCCCTTCAGATAGTCCGTAAGTTAGCATTGCTGTATGCATTCACTCTTTCTAAATGAGTCGCTTTACAGATTATACAGTATCCTTGCTCTCCCCCGTCGCTAGCGTCGTACGTATGCCCCCCATTTTTCATGATTCCTGCTAACGCCATCGAGTAGGTCCGTGCAGCGTTCGTGTCAATCAACGTATTTTCACTGCTGTGCGACGGGTTTGGCGATTACGACTCGAGTCCTCCGCCAGCTATCAACAAGTTCGGCGGACCAATCATTTACCTGGTCGGTTGGATCATCTTCCTGTTCGGCCTTCTCATGTGGATCGAATACGGGAGGCCACGACCCAAATGGCCACGATTCCGACGCGATGTTGCAACGGCAGAAACGGACACCGAAAAGACAGCGACACAGAACGGCGCGTTTGGTGCAGAGGTAAAGGCTGAAGCAGAACGCGTGCGCCAATCGAAAGACGCCCTTCGTTTGCTTGGTGTGGGCAAGACCTTCCCTGGACCTTTTACTGCGGTAGACGACGCAACATTTGGGGTGGATAACGAAATGTTCGCGATGCTTGGGCCGAATGGCGCGGGCAAGACGACGACGTTTAACATCATCCGGGGAAATATACGTCCTACGCGAGGCGACGTGTTGATTAGTGGGACGTCAATCGTGGATGAGCCTGCGGCTGCACGGTTGTCGTTGGGTGTGACCCCACAGTTTTCTGCTGCGGACTCCCAGTTGACGGTGAGGGAGCATGTGATGATTTACGGCAGTCTCAAGGTACGCAGCCCGCTTATTTTGTCGTATGATAAGTAAATAATTGACTGGCTGTTTGACAGGGTTTGCATGGAAGAGATCTGAAACGAAACGTGGACCTATTACTAGAGGCCACCGCATTAACGCAGTACGAAGACCGACTTGCAAACAAACTGAGCGGCGGGAACGCTCGTAAACTCAGCCTTGCTCTTGCTCTAATAGGTACTGTGGCATCCCTCGCTCGCGCTGCGCTCAAACTAAACATATAATTTTCACAAGGCAACCCCCGCGTGCTGTTGATTGACGAGTACTCGACGGGTGTCGATGCTGCAACTAAACGTGCCATGTGGAAGACCCTTCGGCGAGTGAGCTCAGGCAAGGCAGTAGTGATCACGACCCACTCTATGGAAGAGGCGTCCGCACTCGCCTCTAGAGTCGGGATCTTGTCTAAACGAATGCTCGGTACGCCTATCTATTCAGCAATTTTTATCCCTCAAGGCTAATTATGCGATTCGACCTAGCGATTGGTACGCCCGACGCGCTCGTCTCTCGCTTTTCGACGTACGAAGTTCATTTTGCTGCTCGCACACCGCTCGAGTCGTCCCGCGCTAGTGCATTGATGTCGCGATTCCCCGGGTCTCGTCGGGCCGAAGACGTGGCGACACGGTACGAGGTGCCCATCGGTCAGAACTCGCTAGCTGGGTTGTTTAGAACGCTGAGCAACCAGAGGTGTGGAGAGGAAGACGTGGTAACGGGACACCCAGAACTGGAGTACACGATAGAGAGGTTAGGGCTGGAGAGTGTGTTCCTGAAAGTGATCCAGGAGGGGGAGGTTGGTGCCGAGACAGGAGCGAGGACGAAGCGATGGTGGAAAGCTTCGTAATTTCTAGGACTGTTGGAGGTTGAACGATAGATTTGTATGTTGGTTATGTATTCAGCATTTATGCAGTGCATGCGGACTAAAAAGTTTGAAACGGGCAATTATGTAACATTATTTGTTGACGGTTTTCTTCCGAGTGTTTTGTGTGCGTTGCGATCTTCCGCTCTTCAGACCATGACTCGTTGTCGCCTGGGGGCGTTCACATGCGCGACTTTGCGGTGAGTTAGACGTGATGGGGTCCAAGTCATTACCAATTCGTAGCTATAGGCGCCGGTCGTGTTCCAATCAGGTTCGTGCACGCGACCACCACAGTTAGACTCTTTGGTTGCACTACGAACCTTGTTTAAATATTCTTTGGGAAAGTGTTGCGCAACTGGTTCTTTGACTCGGTTTATTCATATGCCAATGACCAGTCGGTCTGCTCGGTGATTCGTGCGCTATGGCTGTTCCGCTCGAGGGTGTAGGACCAATGAGACGTCTCTGCATGATTACTGGATTAACTGCGCTGGACTGCGGGGTGTAGTAACAGGCCTATTCACATGCTCGCAGTTGGAGGATGTATGCCTAGGAAGTCTACGTGTGCTGTTTGTTATCGAAAAAATACACAAGGGCTGTGACCTACCATGGGAACTGTGGTAATATCTTTGATCCGCTGGAACATTGCTACTGCGTAACATTCCTACCTCACCGAAAATAACCGAGGATGAGACTATATAACTGTAACCGAGGTGCGCACGACATTTCAGATTGATACCCACTCGCGATGTTGAATGTTTTCTGGTGTCAGTTTCGGGCGTTGACCCGAAAGAACTTTATTGTGACCAGGAATCATTGGCTGGTGAGCCTTTGTTCATTTCTTACGGACGATATGCATTAAACGGGCCCAAGTTGAATGTTCTGAGATGTTTCGTGCTACCGACTGGTATGTAAAGTTGGAGAATGTGTAGCTTTTGCCCAGGCTTACCGCCACGGGCAGCATTCGCTTTATTCTTTGCGTACGCGTACGAGATGTTTTACTTACCGAATAACGTAAGTTTTTTTTTTCGAAGGTCCGGTAGTGTTTTGCTCATTATCTTACAGTTCGGCCTCGGAACACCCGCCCCCATCGCTTCCCTCACCGACGCGTGGGCCGCCGACACAATCTACTACGTCGACGCCACTAATTCCTCTCACTCTCGTGTCCCCACCTTCATTTCAACGCTCGTTACTTCATCTAACTTATCATTGTCACAACAATCCCGACTTAAACCGCTTCCCTCACGAGATGCGGTCCGACGTGCATGCCCAAGCAACTTTAGGCGCGTCTCCGGATGTTTTGCGGTTCTGGTGTTCGACTATATCCCCTCGGGCGCTGAAGACGCACGTCCCATGAGCTATACTATGCGGATCGACGCTGGGCGACGGATGGTGAACGTGGGACGGCATACGGGCGACTATGAGCGTGTCACACTACCTTTACAGTGGGCAGTGGACAAAGCTCAGATGGAGATGTTCGGCGTAAGAAACGTGCCAATGCCACAGGAGTGGCCATATACTATACAAACGAACGAAGAGGCTCAATTACATCGACGGCTTTGTGAGTATTATCACCGTATATTGTGGTACAGCTGTTAACCGATTGGGATAACCAGCTTACTTGAAGACGGTCGATTCGCTCCTGGTCTTTGTGCTGTTTCTCGCATTCATTGGCGTCGCTTATCAAATCTCTGGTGCTTTTGTTGGCGAATGCGCCAGCGGACTTGCCAGCTTAATGCATGTGATGGGATGTAGTTGTGGGGCACGTATCATGTGAGCCGCGTTTCTCGCGTTATTTTATAAACTAACCAATTCCTGTGCTTTAGTTCGTGGTATCTTAGCATTTCCGTCTTCTATATCCCCGCGTGGATTGTTGCCGCTGTTATCTGGCACTACCGTATCTTCGCCCTGACCAACGTCGCTCTCTTGATCGCTATTCACATTGTCACTGGGTACGCCTTCCCACCTCTTTGTCTACCAAAGCCCATACCTAAATCTCATTCGCAGCTTCTCTCTAACCTCATTTTCTCTTGTTACCTGCATGCTATTCCGTAAATCTCCACAGCTAGCCGCAATAGGCACCACATTCCTTTCAATCATTTGTTCAATCGGCGCCCTTCTTACTCCGATGCATCCGGTCGCGGCGGCCCTCTTCACTCTAACCTTTCCCCCTGGGTTCTTCGTCTTTGCCATTCGAGCTATCTCGCGATTCGAAAGAAACGAACGAGCCACCCAAGTCGCGTTCATCCATGGAGAATCAGACGCGCGAATTCTTGGATACGTTATTACAGTGGGAGTGGCGAACATTTTTCTGTGGCTGCTCACCGCCGGGATCGTCGAACGATGGATGCTGGACCCTAGTGCAGCTTCCGGCTCGCTACTTCGCCGATTATACCAATTTGGCCGCCCTACCCGCATGTCTCTCCCCGATTTGAAGCTTCTTGCCGTAGATGAACCGCACATACCCATCATCACATCCAAACCGCACTCGCTTTCGCCCGCGATTACGCTTGACAGATTAACGAAGAAGTTCCCTTCCGCAAAGTGGAACGCTCCCGAGTTTACGGCCGTCAAAGATCTATCAATGTCCATCCCGTCCCGTGGTATATTCGTCCTGTTGGGAGCGAATGGGAGTGGAAAGTCGACGACGCTGAAAATGGTGGCCGGGTTGGAGAAACAGACAAGCGGGACAATCCAATTTGGGCACGAGGCATCGGGGGTGATGGAAGATGGGCGCATGCGTTCTAGAATGGGAAGAAAGTCGCTAGGACTGGTCCCTCAGAAAGACATCCTCTTCCCCGAACTCACCTGTTACCAGACCCTGCGTCTCTGGCAGGACATCAAGCTCTCATCCGCTTCTCCCAACCCATTCAGAACAACTACGGAGTCGGTCGAACAGCTGCTCGACGACTGTGGCCTACGTTCCAAGATGCACGCGCCAGCTGCAACGCTTTCGGGAGGACAAAAGCGGCGACTCCAGCTTGCCGCAGGGTTGGTGGGCGACAGTCGAATTGTGCTCGTGGACGAGGCGACGAGTGGAGTCGATCCGCTTAGTAGGAGGGCGATTTGGAAGGCTTTGACCAAGGCGCGTGAAGGTCGTTGTATCGTGTTCACAACGCACGTAAGTCGTATTTTGCGAGAATATTGAACCGAGGAGCTGATACTTATCTAGTTTCTGGATGAAGCCGACCTTTTGGCGGACGAGATTGCTATTTTAGCTGCACCTGGAAAGCTCCTCGCCCAAGGTTCCCCCGTTTCGCTCAAATCCCAACTTGGGCGCGGTTATACCATACACGTCACCCGAACAGGTTCTAATCCCACCCCCTTCCATGACCCAACGTTGTCGACGATCCGAGCACACGCTCCACTCGCTACCCCAGATGGCGTCGAGCCCGGTGTGTACGCTCTGAACACCAAAGACGCACAAGTCGTGGGACAAGTACTGGATTCTCTGGAAGAACGAAAAGAACTACTAGGCCTGACCAGCTACGACATCAAAGGAACGACGATGGAGACTATATTCTTGAAGCTCCTTGCTGCCGAAGACGGGAACGGAACGACGTTGCCGGAGCCCGAAATAGCGCAAGACAAGCCGAAACTGTTGCTCGATAGTGACTCTGTCGTAACAGAAGACACCTTATTTGGCGTTAACCTAGACGTGCAAGTCGGCCAAAGACCTGAACCACTCGCCCTTTCGAATGGACACAAAACCTCCCCTTTCCGTCAGGCTCTGACCGGCTTCCACAAACGCGCACTTGTTTTCACACGATCCTGGTTCCCGTATGTGTTGATGGTCGCCGTTGCTATCGCTGGCGCATGCACCCCACTGGTATTCATGAAGGGTCGAACGAACACATGTAGCCTTGCCCAGGATACCGAAATGGCCTATCCACTCTATCTCCCTGCTGCCAGGTTCTTACCCCCGTCGTTTATCAGAGCACGAGTGCCAGACAGTTACAAACCGGTCATATCTCCACCAGATTTGCTCAAGGTCTTGAACGCGGCAAACCTGCCGCAAACGAAGGTACCCGATGCAAAAGCCTTTTCCCGGACAATAAAGCATGCGTACCGGAACTTTTCTCTTGGAGGGCTGGAGGTCCATGACGCTAAGGCGACGATCGCATGGGAGGCTTCACCGGGATCCATCGGAGGCCTTGCGCTACTCAACTTGGCGAGCAACGTGCTCGTAAACCAGGCGCTAGAACGGAATGGGACAGGACCTCAGCTCGTGGCATGGTTCCAAATTTTGCCAGGGACTCGAATCGGGGGCATGGTGAGTCGTGCGGGTACGAGGATTAAAACACTTTTTGACGCTGTACCAAACTAGGGCACTGCGCTTAAATGGGAAGGCTTCTTTGGCGCATCCATGGGTCTTTGGCCTGCCTTTTTCGCCCTCTATGTTTCAACCGAGCGCCAGTCATCCGTGCAAGCCATGCAACTCTCCAATGGCATGACACCCGTTGGACTTTGGCTGGGCCACCTCTTGTTCGATTTGCCATGGATAACACTGATTTCGACGGTTATTGTGGCAGTATTTGGTACCATGAAGGGCCAGTTCTATGGCCTTGGAGCTTTTTGGGTCGTTCTTGAACTCTACGGGATTGCAGGAGCGTTATTTGCCTATGTGGTCTCGACGTTCGGTGAGGGCATTCAGGATGCTACGACCAGATTAGGAAAACTAACAGTAGTTCCGAGTATAGCCAAGTCGCCCCTCGCTAGCTTCGCGATCGCCGGGGGCTACAGCAGTCTTATGTCCATGGTATGCATACGCCACATTACCCTTGCCCCGTTGGCTGATCATTTAATGGCTGCCTAGTTGTATGCAAGCGCATATATTCTCACATTAGCTTACACTCGGCCGTCGGATTCGGAGAGAATTCTCAAGATTGTTCGTGAGTACAATCAGCCAAAGGTATCTACCAATGCTAATTGAATGCTTGGTTATAGATTACGCTTTGTCCTTAATTTCGCCAGTCGTCAGTGTCGTACGTCTACCCCCTATTCATTTGCCCCTATGTGGCTAACAGGCTTGAAAAGGTTCGCGCAGCAATAGTCTCAGTCAATCTGTTCTCGATTCTCTGCGACGGCCTTGGCGGCTACAACCCTAGCTCACCTCTCGTGATGAACAAGTTTGGTGGACCAATCGTATACTTGGTCGGATGGATCTTTTTCCTATTCGGTCTACTAATGTGGATCGAGTACGGCAAAGTGATCCCAAGATGGCTCCGGCTGAGAGATACCACGGAAACGACGGAACCAGACTTGGAAAAGTTGGTAGCGCACGACACGATGTTTAGCGCCGAAGTCAGGGCTGAAGCGGACCGTGTCCACAACTCGCAGGACGCGCTCCGCGTGCTGGACATTACCAAGAAATTCCCCGGGCGGTTCACCGCAGTGGGTGGTGTGTCGTTTGGAGTCGATAACGAGACGGTGGCGCTCCTAGGTCCGAATGGCGCAGGCAAGACGACGACTTTCAACATTATACGAGGCAATATACGTCCAACTCGAGGGGACGTACGAGTCAACGGGAAATCAATCGTGTATAACCCGGCAGATGCTCGTTTGTCGTTAGGTGTGACGCCGCAGTTCTCGGCTGCAGACTCCCAATTGACGGTGAAGGAGCATCTGATGATCTACGGGAGCCTCAAGGTGGGTTGTCCAGCAATCTTGCCGTATATCGAGGGATACTGATTGAGCACCCGCACTACAGGGTCTGCGCGGAAAGGAACTGAAGCGAAACGTGGACTTGCTTCTGGAGGCTACCGCATTGAAACGATATGAGGATCGACTGGCGACCAAGCTGAGCGGCGGGAACGGCCGTAAGCTTAGTCTTGCTCTAGCTCTGATAGGTACGCCGATTCACCTGCCACGTTCACTCGCTCAAACTAATCCCAAAACTTTAATCAGGCAACCCTCGAGTGCTGTTGATCGACGAGTACTCGACTGGAGTCGATGCTGCGACCAAACGTGCCATGTGGAAGACGCTCCGCCGAGTAAGTTCAGGCAAGGCGGTAGTGATCACGACCCACTCTATGGAAGAAGCGTCCGCACTTGCCTCCAGAGTTGGGATCCTGGCTAAACGAATGCTCGGTATGTGTTGTTGATTTGTGATTATTATGTCGCTCACAGCTAACGACGTAACTATGCTTAGCGATTGGCACACCTGATTCGCTTGTCTCTCGCTTTTCTACATACGAGGTCCACTTTGCCGCTCGCACACCGCTCCAGTTGTCTCGTGCTAATGCGCTCATGTCGCATTTCCCTGGCGCTAGACAGCTTAAAGATGTAGCAACACGGTATGAGGTGCCCATCGGGCAGACCTCGCTGGCTGAGCTGTTCAGAACCCTGAATGGTCAGAGAGGCGGGGAAGATGGTGTAGATGGTACGACGGAGCTAGAGCACACGGTGGAGAAGCTGGGTTTGGAGAGCGTGTTCCTAAAGGTAATCCAAGAGCAGGATGTTAGTGTTCAGGCAGGACCAAAGGCGAAACGCTGGTGGGAATTTTGGTAGTTTTCTGGGCTGTTCGGTGTTAATGTATACAATGTTATTTTTATTTAATCCGTTGGATACCAGTAGGAAATTAATCCTAGCATTGTCACTCCGTGCCGCATACACGCAAGATTCTGTGTCAAATGAGTCATGACAAACATTTGTGTCACATGACGTGTGAGTGGATCAAGCGCCGGAGCCAACTTGGGTCGCGCTTGACCACCATCACGACCTCCAACCAGGCAACCACCTCGAAGTTAAAGCTGGCATGGTTCTTTAATGTTGTTCACACACACCCCGGCCCGCCGGACCGTCTAGGGCAGTACCATGGAAACAGCTGAATGTCTGGGCTCGATTGGTCTAATTTCTAATTATCTGTACAAACCTGCCTGGCCTTGAGTTCGTATTTTCGACTAAAGAACAGCACGTTTACTATGTCTAAAATCTATTCTTTCTCGTGGCACAGCGGGTGGACTTGAGTTGGTGTCTATGGGCTGCCATGATTTGCGCTAACTCGGGATTCTTAGCTTTCACCTGCAACATTGGCGTGTTGGTTATCATAAGATTCTCTCATTTGCGCTGAGGGTAGCTTCGCTTCCGTGTGTCCGTGTTACACCCCTTAATTTTCCCGGCGTTCTTCCGAGCTTGGAAACATGGGTCATTAATTGGCTGGAGAAGGTATAAAGGCGAGCAGACGACGAGACAATCTACCATATACGTTTTCCCTGGTTTCTTGTTTGTTTTTTCTACACTTGCTAGACACTCTTTTCACACGTTCATTCATTACGGTCAGTACGATTGGCGATGCTCAGGCCGGGAAACGAACTCATATTGCAGTACTCGCAGCATCAGAATGAAAAGAGCACTTGCGAATCTACTTTTGCTTGTCTCGCCCGCTGCCCTGGCTGCGCTCTCGACGTCCAACTTGAAGATCAGCTCCGACACACTGACTCTCCCCGCATCCTTCGATTCTATCCAAGGTATTTGTTCTTAGCTTCGCTTTATAGTGACCTGACTCGTAGTGGATTAGCTGCATATTGGACTGGCCTTCCTCACCATCGCCGCACACCCTTTGCAGTCTCGCCCGATGGGAAATCCGCTTACCTCGCCTTTCTCAGCGCGGCCAAGGACGCTGTATATGTCCAACCTGTCAACCCTACCACCTTTGCATCAAACGGCGATGCTGTTAAGATTGCCAATGCCAAAGAAGCCGGAGGCCTTGTTGCCCATAACGATGGATTTGCACTCCTTACAACCCTTCCGGTTCCTTCGGGCACTCCGGCTGCTTCTACCCCTCCTAATTCTTACCCAATCGTCACCTTGATTCGATACAAGAATGGATCCCAGGTGTGGTCGACAGCGCTCAATGGGCCTGGTGTCCATGCAGATTTCGGAGTAAGCTCACGCTGTTTTTCCGGTCTAAATCTCTGGGGCTCATTGGTACTTTGGTCTAGCTCACAGCGACACCCGATATCAACGGGGACCTAGCTTATTCTCCAGAATCAGGGATGTATGGAGCCTACTTTGTGGTCACCGGTATGCACCAAACGACGGCGTATTAGCTCGTGTTGAGATAACTTATGCCATGTTACTCCAGCTTACACAGGAGCCGCATCTGGCCATTTCGGCGACTCGGTGCAGTACGTCAACGATGCGGGTGTGCTCCAGAACATCCCTCAGAGCTCGGCCTGGGGATGCTCCCATAACACGGGTATTGCGTTTGAGGCCGCATCTGCACCTCCATTTGCGAGTGTATGCGCTGAAGATCATGGGCAAGTTGAGCTGAATGGTTGGTAACCGATAGTACTAATATTCATCTCCAGCGCCATCTGGCTCAACACCAACACTCGCTCGATGAACGGAATCAAGATTGCCAACGAGAATGCGACCAACGGTGTTAGCGGCGAACCTAGTAAGTCCCTTGATTTTATCCATATATGCGCAAATGTTTATGTGTTGCGGGTTTGTAGTGGGTGGTATGAGCGGCTCTTATAGCAACCTGGCTGCGTTGGACGGCGGTCGTTACATCTTTGCTTGGCAGTCGCGTGGGGCCGTCAACTTGACTCCCGACTCGTGGATGGGCGAGGGCTACACTCAAGCGAGCCCCCGCTGGCTGAACCACAACGTCGCCATCGCCACTATGAACTCGAAGAACCAGCTTGCCGGTCCTCAAGCCATTTCGACAGTCGGCGCCGCCTCGGGAGACGATCAAATCACCTGGATCACCAAGGATTCGACCATTGACCATCAGAACGTCCGTGCCGCCGCGGCTGGGAGCGGCCAACTCGCAATCGTCACATGGGAGCAAATCACAAGCCCCAACTGTCAACCCGTCCCGCTTAGCTGCTCTGGTACCTTTGCAGGAACGTATGCCCAGCTGGTTGACGCGACTGGAACCGGGTCGGCCGTCGGCGAGGCTATCAATCTTGGCACAAACGTAACGGTCTCTGGTGATATTGTGACAATTGGCACGAGCGTTTGCTGGCCGTTTGTCAAGCAGACGTGGGATTTGTTCAAGCCCAAATCGACAGGAACGCCTGTGACCAAGATGTCGTTTGCTTGTTTGAGCACGGATGGGAGCGCCTTGGTTAGCACCAACACGACGACCGGTGGGGCGGTTCTTGCCCCCAACAACACTATGTCCACCGCCACGTCCATCACTAGCTTTGCCCCTATTTCGACCTCTATCTTGATTTCCACCGCCGGGGAGACTCCCACAACTCCTATCGCCCAAACTTCCGCTGCTGAAACTTCTGTTGCCGTTTCCACGACAGCCGAGGTCGCATCCACCGCCGCCGAGTCTACGTCTGGCGCGACTGCATCCTCACCGGCAGCCCTCGACACTGGCATTGTCTCATCCCAGGTAACCACGACAGCTCGCGCCATCCCGACCAAGAACTGGGGTCGCCCCCACGGCCACCGTTTCGGGCCACATAACTAGGAGCACGGCTTTTGGGGTCTTATGCTGTGACCAATTGCTAGCGATGTTGTTTCAACGCCCTGGCCGGATCGGGGCTCCCTTGCAGGTCTCAAGACGTATCTATGTATCAACTGTGTTGTGTTTTGCTAGCTTGATGCAATACCATGACTTATCACGCATTTAGTTCAGTTTGTACTGTTTATAAAAACTCGGGATACATTTTCGCAAAGCGCACGGTAAGGGAGTCAAGACTCACGTTGCAGAACCAAGCTTTCCTCGCGCGGCAAGTTCCGCATTGATCCCCATACTAGACTTTTCCACCAAACCCATCATCTTGCTCACATCCCCACTCCAGGCGTTCAAAACATCGTCTGCCGTACGTGGTTTCCTACACAATCAACGTCAGTAACGTTCGCATACACCAAGTCGCTAAGTCACACCTAAAGTTGATAATGCCTTTGGGCCGATCGATACGTGCCCAAACAGAACCGTCTACTACGAGTTTACACAAAGTCTCTTCGGTTTGGGGGAGTGGTAGGTCAAGGAGGGACGTGAGACGGTTGAGGGTGATGCGAGTGTAATATACCGAGATTACACGGATGTTCTAGGAGAATTGCTCAATTTAACGTTCGATATGGGCTCCCGAAAAGGGCTTACATGCTCAATGACACGCATATGGAGGTCTTCCCACCGCTTTTCTCCGGCTTTAGTCCTTCCGAAAACATCGGTCTCACGCAAGAGTGCTCCATACAACCCCTCAATCCCTGGCCACCGCATCAGTTCGCGTGTAACGAAGCATTTTGCGAGATTGCTAATTAAAGGAGGGATTGTTTAGCAAAAGCGTCGGCACCAAGCGAAATCGCGTTCAACTCACTATTGAAGGTCCAGCTTGGCGAGTTCCGGATCGTTGTACAGCCGGTGTAGCATGTCGCTCTGCTCGTTATTGTGTGACGCGAGAACGATGTAGTAGATAATGTGTTCTAATGTCTAAGGGCAGGTGCTTCAGTCAAGTGTAAGGCCAAAATCGGAACTACGTACCGTTTTGCCCCGTCCCTCAGCCTCTCCCTTGATGGAGGGTGTTTCCCAGACTTTGTAGTAGTGCTTCGCGGCATCTAGATATGAAGCATGATGAAGTGCGTATTGGATCATGAGGTCGTAGTACTTGAGCTTCAAATCCTACAATACCGTTCAAATTATCTCCAAAAGCATTACTCATAAGATAGCATACCTCATTCTCAGCTTCTTTCAAAAATCCCTCATTCACCTTTCGCCCTCCAACCCGAACTTTGATCCACTCTGCATCGCCATCTTGACTCTTCCCTGCTTCCCCCTTCATATTCGCAACCAAAACCAACAACCGCATTTGCTCGAGCAAAAACTCGGTCTTTTCCCGGCGCGTCATTGACGAATACGTCTCGACCTGAAGCTCCGAGAGAAGATCAGACGCGGTTTGCGCGGACTTGAGCGCTTCGGCCTGAGATGTGGCTTGGTTTGCTAGTTGTTCGTGGTAAAGCGAGAGAACGAGTGTGACCCGCGCACGAGAGGTTTCGAGGAAGATCTACAACCATAACGTATCAAGGTGCCATCCATAGACAACTTTGCACCTTTTTGAGCTCACCTTGCCCTCGGTTACCCCCCTCAGCGTTTCCACGAGTTCAAGCCATTTGGATCGATCCGCCTCGAGCTCTGGGAGGTACGTCATTGCTTCCTCAACCATCGCCTGAGTCGCAGCCTTGAGTTGGCCATGCTTCTTGGCAAGTAGGTTGATATTAGAGTTGACGAGGCCATAGTTCTGGGCTGCTTTGCATAGTCTAACGGTAGCGACCAAAAGGCGAGATGTCGACGAGGCGTCTGCGCTCTGTTGGAAACCAGTTAATAAATCGCTAATACGGGGGTACCCAGACGCACATTGCGAGTTTGCTTCTCCAAAACTAGCAGCTTATCAATGGCTGCTTGTAATTGCCCCGACTACTTTGTGTTTTTAGATTGTGGGTATTCTTATGAATGTGGAGCATAAATACCTGGGCTAGAGACTCCGCCTCGGGAATTAAAGCATCAACTTCGGAAGTGTAATCTGCGTCTATCTGTTAGTATCCTCGCATATTCAGTACCAGTAGCCTACAGTACCTTTTTCTTGCTTTTTGTTCTCGGCGGACATCGTGGGGGTCAGGTTAGGGATGAACGCGCCGCTCACGCGCTTGCGCGTCGACAGCCAAATTCGTGGCTGTGCAGCTTAGATAAAACGATAGATAAAGAGACTTGATTAGCCACCGATAGCCACAGGTGACTTTGCTCATCTACTCGCTTACTTCTCTGCACGCTTGACACGCTGGACAACGAGAGGAATCATTCAATTCGAATCAGCGGTAGTAAAAAGACACTAAGCAAAATCTAAATTATTTCCATGCAAATCAAACCGATTCATCAAAACTTCAAACGGGGGTGGAGAGAAGGGGGGGGGGCGGGCTGGGCGGGGGGGGCGGTGGGTGGGGGGGGG
>WSLM01000534.1:0-15192 GCA_019677335.1 Ceratobasidium sp. UAMH 11750 | reverse complement strand
ATTGAATACTAGCAAATTCAAATTCAATTTCGCGTCTCAATTCTGACCCTGGGAGTGACCTTGCAGAAGCAAGGTAACCCATTGTGGTATATACCGGGTATATATCCGGTCTGTACCTAGTCTATACCCGGCTCATACCTGGCTTATACCCAGCGTGACGGACATTGCTGCTAAACGGATCCTCTGACGTACTGCTGGCTGTTCCGACCGGATTCTGCACTATGTGGCTATCAAATATAACTGCATTGTAACTCTAGCGCGCGGCGTGGAAAAGCTGTCAGACTCGGTTGCTCGTGTCGGTTACTCGATCCATTTGCGGTCGAAACTCGGACGACTTGTGGTGGGAACGGTCGGTGATGCTTCTCAGTAACTCGCGCCTCGTGTGATACTCGAAAATGAATTGCAATACCCGCTCGCCGCCGATGTTGCGCATCATTGTAACCTACTCTTGGTTTTGGCAAACATGCTCCTGGAAGATCCCAAGTGCGCTGTCAAGAATGATCGAGCAATGACGTGGAAGCATACGCAAGTGGGGTTGTCGATCTCCGGCCTTTGACCTAAATCTAGTTATTAAAAGATGTTGTGGGATGGGAGGTTGCGGGATTCCAGGTGGGCCGAGCGTATCCTCGCGTCTGTTGGTAGCCTATAAATGATTCAACCGCCGCTGACATCAGCCGCGCTAGCTCGCGTCTTTCAAACACTGTACCATTCAGGTAGCGCGTGAAAAATCAATTAATGCCACCACCCAAGGCTGAAAACATGAATTCCCAGCGGAGGCAGGCATGTAGTTTCGACCTCTGCTATACCCTCACGCAGCACTAGGTGCTGAGCCGGCTCAGAACCAACGCAGAACCCGCGCCAAGCACCCGAGCAACGGAGTCATAGCCTAGTCGGTACACTAGTAGGCTCCGTCTAACCAGAATTGGAACTAGTGTGCGGGCCAGAGTTTGACTTTGGGGCTATTGGTGTGGGAATGCTGGGGTATGAGGTCGATTAGCGTTGACTTGATTGATATCATTGCCGGCTGACGGACAGCCTTTCTAGAACTTGTGGTATGTAATCAGCGGAATGGCCGGACGCTTCGGAATGGGGATTTGGTTAAGGCGCCATGGTGCCGCTATAAGCGAACTGGCACTGAAAACTGGTACGTAGAAATCGCATTTACTGAACCGCCGAGATCGAGAAATTGTTTATGTGATTGGGGTACAGAACATTCATTCATTTCGCATTTCAATTGGACAAACAGCCTTAGTCCAGACCACAGAACAGGACACACTTGGAGACCCAGGGAAAGACAAGAACGAGCCGAGCCTGTTGAATCGAATGGTAAAGATTGTGGTGAACAAGCGAATGAGCTCAGTGAATACTGCGAGAGAGAAAAGGGTAAAAGTTACTATGATGAATGGCGACCAATCCATTGCTTTATATACAAACGAGAGTGGAGAAAGTGCAGACCGTAAGCTTATGGTAAACGCATCTAGGTACAAACCGGGATAGGGGGAACAACAACGGACAGATATAGGGGAATGCACAACAGTAAGTCGATATAACTTCGGGCGAGTTCAATAGAGCCCCGCCCCCTGATACGCTTTCTCTCTTTTGCGCCGGCTCTGATTTGCGCTTAGAGCAACTGGCAGGCTTTGAGGAAGGCGGTGAGGCCAAGGTTCACGCCTAGGGGGACGTAGACACCGACGCTGTGCGAAGGAAACAGTGCGATTAGCACTCCGAACTCGACCAGGAGAGAGATACTCACGCGGCCTTGATCTGGGCCAGGATGGAGAGCCTCAGCAAGATGTCCACGGGCAGGCTGAGGATTAGGTCGACGAAGAGACCGAGCACGATATTGAGTTCGATAAGGATCTCGACAGCGAGCCCGACGCTGACTTGGAGCGCAATCAGAATGATCTGTGCGCGGACGAGCGCTCGTTGGTCAGAACGGATCAAGCCACGACGGAGGTGCGAATGAGGGTTAAGCTACTCACGAGCAGGAGTTCGATAATGATGTCGATGAACACGCTGATGTTAATGGTAAATCCGCTGGCGACCTTGCCCTTGATTGTGTCGATGCTAGCCCGCATGTCGGTGACGATCCCGTTCAGGATGGGCTTGACGTCGCAGCCGGGAGTCTTAGAGCATGTCGCTGAGTGGTGCAGCGACGGGGGTGAGTTTAGAGCACGGTAGAGAGCTGGAACGGTGGAGTAGACTCACTAAGGTTATCGGCCTTGGCCTTGACCTTATCCTTGAGTTCAAGCATGAGGTCCTTGCACTGAGGGGTCCAGTCCTTGGTGCGAGCGGCGAGCGAGCTGTCACGGACAGCAAGTTCGCCAGTGCCTGGAGCCGCCACGGGAATGGGAGCGGCGCAGACGAGCATGGTGAATGAGAGTAGGAAGAACGAGAACGAAACGAGGCGAGCGAGAGTCGACTGGAGCTGCATAGCGAACGATAAAGCGAGTGGAAGAACTAGTGAGTGCTGCGAGGCGAAAGCTGAGAGAGAGTAGGAGATAGGAGAGCTGTGTTGGGGAGACTGGGTGGAGCGGGGGGCCGGTTATATAAGGGAGAGACCAGGGTGTATGCGCACAAGAAGCGCGTCGACTCGAACGTTTTCTCTTTCATTTCCCTTCATCTAGTACTATCGCTCGATGGGCGTTCCGTTGACTGAGCGACTGTTTGTTTGGCGCGTGCGAAGACCTGCCTGTGGGCTGATGCGACTGAATGCGCTGTCGTCATCGTAATGTGCGCTGTGAACGACATGGCGCCGTTTGCCACCGTTACCGTACCTGCCCCTGGAGTGGAACGTGACTAGGAAGTGGAACAGTCGAATTTCCACCAAGACTAACTGGATTTATGGGATTTAAAGCTTTGGTATTAGAGCATTAGTGTACAGAGAATACATAAAGACAAAAAGAACCGAAGAAACAGCCAGATGAATATGCATTAAGCAGAAATTTCAGGTTCAGACGCGGAATCCGAGCCAGAAAAGTTTAAGTCGTCAGCGCCGAGTTGCATCAAGTCTCGTCTTTTATACGAAGGAAGGCCGGCTGGGATCAGATGGGTCGAATTCGGCACAATCGGTTTCCGCCAGAGGACCGACGGTATATATATTCGGAAAGTTCCTTTGGACTTGTTGGTTCGAGCACGGCTCTTGCTTGCCGCGAGGGCGTCGTTTGGGTATGGTCGCTTAGTCAGCGTGTTTGCACGCCGCCACCAACTCGTCTTGCGTTGGCAGAATGGCGTGGCGTTCATGAGCACGTGATTCGCTTGTTTTCTTCTAATGATCCTGAGCACATGATTGTGGCTCATGAGGCTCATGATGCTCACGAGGGGTGAACTCGCGAGCGTTTCTGAGCACCAAGGAGCGCCACGCAAACGAGCGCTCATGAGTATTCTCGAGCACTCGAGAGTACAGAGCAATTGAGCGCTCGGAAGCATAGGCGGGTTTCTAGAAGTACTTGCGAGAGCTCGGGAGCGCCAGCTGTACACAGTAAAATAAAAATTGAATAGTGGGAAGACTTCAGCATGAATGGTGAATTTTGAATGTTCACTGCTTTAGATCTCTACGCACCTGTTGCCCACAAGTTAGTACACATAGAGGTTGATCAAGTGAATGTCACGAGTACCATGTCGACACCGTGGAGGTATGAGGGCTCTAGAAAGTCAAGTTTACAGACTTGCAATTAGTCACGAGTGTGGCTGCTCAAGCCAAAAAAAAAAACGGCACCTCTGTAGTCTCAACTGAGTGACATGTAGCCATACGGGGTAAGTTGACTGGAACCTATTAGTTGTCGGATCTGGCACGTAAAATAGGGACATGCGGAAAGGGGCCAAAAGCTTACCGAGGAAAAGCACAAATGGTTCCGTTCCGTGCTATATTTAAGGCGCCAATACGTTCTTACACTGTATGCGAGGGTTCACATCCGCAAGTTGAAGGAAGACCAGATACTGTAGGGGTGCACAGCTTTGCGCTCGCTGATCAGCTCGCACGTGATCTTGCTTTGGCGCGGAGTGAGTAACCGGCCCTGAATAACCGGTAATTCTGTTACCGACGACCAGCCGAACCCGAGGTTTGCAGGCAACTACAGGTAAGTTGACCTATGTACAAATCGTACTAATTTGGACAATATCTCATTGTATACGCACTATCGTCAGTAAACCTAATCTATCATGTGAGTGTGCCATTTAACACATTTAGGCTGCTATTGACCTTTCGCGCATCTTACAGCGTTCGTTAAACTACCACTATGGCATCCTCTCCAGCAGGCTTCAAAGGACCTTTCATCTGCCACGCAGACGTACGTTCTAATGCTCTTCTCGGCCATTCTTGCTAACCACGGTCGGCTTTCATTTCGCTCCAGATCCAAATCCAAAAAGGCAAAGGCGACATTTTCGAAGCAGAGTTCCGCAAGGTGCGGGAATGCGCCAACTCGGACAAGGAGCCAGGATGCATCGAGTTCCGGACGAGCCGGAGCGGAGACCGGTTTTTGGCATTTGAGCAGTGAGTGATTCATTTCGGTTCACGCACTGAGCTGACCGCTGACATGAAATGGAAAGGTATGAAAACTTAGAGGCGTTCAAAGCGTAAGTATAGTGGGTTAGGTCATGGTGGTTTGGGAGCTGACGAACTTGGATATGTCAGGCATGGCCAGACTGACGTGTTCAAGGCGTTTGTTGGGGTGGTGAAGGACCTTCACGCTCGGGTAAGCCAACTAATGCTCCAATAGCTGTTATATTGGATAGAATCTGACGTGTTACGCGAAGCCTCCGGTCGTGCTGTTCTATGAGGAGGTGCGTCTTGAGGTTTGTGTTTCGTGCGACTAGACTCACGTTCGTCCGATTGCAGATTGACAACGCCCCCCAGCCCAAGTACAAGGCTAAGATGTGAGCATACAAACTAGATGCGTGAGCTGTTGTATAATAGACCAGAGCTGTCACATACATAAATGTCTTTGTCACAAACTACGAGATCGTTATCGCGAGGCACCACCCACGTGTCCGATCAAGGGTCCGCTAGTTACCTCCGCAAGGGCAGAGCGCGTCCTCTCCAGCTCATCTACCACACCAAATTACTATTCCTTGAACTCATCACACGTTTTTCTAACGATCCAGTCATGTCTACGTACTTTGATACCGTGAAGAAGGTGTGCATTGGTCTATGTAGCAATTACCACGCGATCGTTGACGACGCGTCCTAAAAAACCAGTCTTTTGCCGATGTACCCGTAACTGAGGAGGGTGTTGAGACAACCTCGTTCCTCGAGGCCTCTGAGGGCCTTGTAGCGTTGTTTGGTACGAGTTCTCAATCTAACGGCTGCGTCGCTGGGACTTATCATCTGAATTAGATCTCCTTGGTTCCGCCGCGTTCACCATGGTTCAGAGTGACCTAAAGGGAAATATTACGGTAAGAAACGATTTGGTTGGAAGTATGACGCGTCTCTAATGCGCCTGGGAGTATAGAAAGTTCGTGCTCGTCAGACGTCTCACCCGGCCGAGTCGACCACGCTCGAGAAGCTCGTCGAGAACGAGTGGAAGGAGAAGAAACGCCCTGCGACCGAGGGCTTGATGTGGCTACTTCGGTAAGCAACTACCGGCCTTTATATTGGAATCTCCTGACACCGGTAATGTTAGTGGCTTGTCATTTACTTGCATTGCCTTGCAAAAGTCTCAATCAAACCGGGAGGACGAGCTTTCCAAATCGTTTAGCTCGTCGTACGAATCCACACTCAAGCCGCACCACAACTTTGTCGTGAAGGGCGCCTTTAGTGTATGTCTGATGTTACCTTTTTTTCCTGCTCACAACTAATCGGTGCTTTGATACAAGGTGGCGATGAAGGCTTGTCCATACCGCAAGGACTTTTACGAGAAGCTTGGATCCCCGCCAGAAAAGGTCAATGAGGAGCTCGACAAGTGGTTGGCTGCGTTGCACCAGATTGTAAACCGGATGGATTCTTTTTTCGAGAAAGGGGGATACAAAAAGGGTCCTTTCTAGGCCCCCAGATCCCTCGCGCACGACTGTGACGGTGTCTTAGCTCTCAATACATCAATATATGAAGTTGCCCCCTGTACGATCTTGCACAAATATGGCCTAGGCTTACGTGAGCACTAAACAACGATCACGTGGCGCATCGCTCCATGACACAAGTTGTCTGTTTCCCAGCTGTAAAATCCCTCTAGCCGTTGTACCCTTACTCTAAGCACCCCCTCTATAGCCCATGTCCGAGTCGCCAAATCAGCTCGCAAAACGGAAGCGAGTGCTAGGAGTTGATGCAGCGAACATCATCGAAGGGTCAGACTCGCGGAGAGCCAAGCGCCGCAAAGATGGGTCCTCGGTCAAAGTATCAGAATCTGCCAGCTCGGCGGCGGGAGATGTTTCAGCCGACATAGAGGGGGATGGGGGTGGTGAGGGTGGAGCGGGGGACCAAGTCGTGGCTGGAACTGAGGAGACCAGGCAAAATGCCACTGAGCTCGGGATGAAGCTGTTGGAGACGTTGAAGAAGGCCACGAATGGCAGGTAAGGCCAACTTGTTTACTCGACGATTGGGTAGCATCGCTAAACGGTTTTGCGCATTCCCAGTGGTATACACCTCGCGACTGAATTTATTAGGCTGCCTAACAAGCGACAGTATCCGGATTATTACGGGCAGATCAGGCAGCCAATTGCCTTCGATGACATCAGGGTCGGTTCCACCTTGCCTTCACCTAATATACCTAGAGTGCTTATACCATCGCATGCTAGGCAAAACTCGATGAAAAACGCTACGCGTCCTTTGAGGACGTCAAGGCCGATTTCGACCTGTGCTTCACAAACGCGAAAAGGTACAACCTCAAAAACTCGGATATCTGGAACGCGGCGCGGGATTTGCAGGTGCGTGCTGACTTCTCTACACTCCTACTGGAATTTATCTCACAGTCGGTTTCATAAAGCGTCTCGCCACCTCGACGTACAGGACTTTGAAGCCCAACGCGCCCGATACGGACGCAAAGAGCGAAGATGAGGATGAAGATGCTCACGAGAGTCTGTTGAAGAATGGTGGCAAACGCAAAGCTGGTCGCCCGTCATCTTTGCACAGCAAGTATCTATCACGGTTAAACAAGCTCATCGACAAAACGGACTCCCAGTAAGTTCACGCGGGAACCCCCAAGTTTTAGTCACTTACACTTATTTCTTTGCTAGTGGCAACTATCACTCGGGGGTATTCATGGACTTGGTTCCTAGAAAAGAGTACCCGGACTACTACCAGATAATCAAGAAACCGATATGTTTCAACCAGATCCTTGTGAGCAAGTGCATGTCTCTCGTTGAACACTTTCTCATAGTTTTGTCTGCAGAAACGTATCAAGTCGTACAGCTCCCCAAAAGCGTTCATGGATGACGTAGAACTCGTGTTTACGAATGCGATCACATACAACGAAGACCATTCGCAGATCTGGGAAGACGCCAAAATACTGCAGGTAAACCCGGTTCGTTTCGCTCGCAGAACGTGCTTACGAGCTATAGCACTCTAGGCGACTTTCCACTCGTTATGTAGTGATTGGCGAGCAGAATACCCAGACGCAGGCGCGTCGGGTAACGCAGTACCCAAGCTCAAACTCAAAGTCCCGCCGGCCAAAGCGGATCCCATCACGGTCCGGTTACCCCATATGAGTGGTGCCACACCTGCCTCTGGCTCAACTCCCCAACCCCAACCTCAGCCAATGACCACAGATACCCCTGTACAGTCTCGGCCGCCGGCACAAGCGGGATCTACCCCCTCTTCTTCAGCCATAGCCCAACCCGCACCCAACTATGCACGGCCTACGCCACCGGCGATACCCGCTCATCTACAGGCTTCTACACCTGCCCATGCTTCTCGATCACCCTCGGTACAAGTCTCGCATCCGCCTACGATCACCAGCGTGGAGCTCGTGGCACTACCGGCGGGACGACGTATAGCCGTTAACCAGGGTGGGATCACAAAGCTTAGTTCGTGGGCTTTACGACTGGGCGAGCAGGAGACCAGCATAGCGCTTACTGTGCAGCTCGCCTTTGAGCATGGGTCAACGCCAGGACCTACTCAAAATGGGATAACGACAAACGGGAACGGAAATGGGGAGACACCAGATCCTGTGGAAATCAAGTGCAACACCGTCGTGCTTGCGCCCAAAGCTATACCCATTGCGGATGGAACAAAACAGCTAAGATGGGATACTCCGCTCGCGCTCGGTGCAAACGCGCTCGAGGTTCGAGTGAGAGGGACCGGCCGACCGGGGACCGTGTGGCGGATTTCGGTCGACCGTACGATGTAGGCTGGAGTACTTGGTCGTTTGGATCGGGAATGGGGTGTTTTTGTTCAGTTTTTGCCTTGGGGTGTGCCCTTTTGTTCAGTTTGTGACTTACATTGTTATGTAGATTGTAATAGTGTCTGCTAATTATTCGTTGCTTTGGTTTTGATTTCGGATGCATTGTGTACAACCAAGTCCCTAAGACCAAGTATGAACCAGCGCATCGTCGACAAGTCGCAGCGGCTATGGCTTAGTCGGATATGAGTGTCTCTTTGTCGGTATTTCGACGGTCCGTTTATTTATTCGTGGCATTTTCAGCACAAAATCTCCTCCAAACGTCTTTGCGTCGTGCTGGAAGCAAGTGATGGGCGATATATTGACGTCTGTTTGCCCAATGTGTGGTCGCTTTCCAAATGTGGGTCGAACAGCCACCGCAGCATCACCAACCACTTCCCACCACCAGTCTCGATCCACTATCATCTTGCTCATTATCAATCATAATGTTAGTTGACTTCTTCATTGCATTGACATTATATGTCTGTTTGCTAAATGAATTTGGATGCTGGAACCAGATTGCCCCAAACCCGCGTTTCCTAACCTGCTCCGTCCCTGGCAACTTGTAACCTATGGATAATTCTCCGACCGCCTTGTTCGACTCATATGCCCAAGATTTTCAACAATTGATAACCTCTATTCGTGAAAAACTCGAGGCTCCAAGCTCAAATGGCGAACAGCGCAAGGCATCGCTTCGCCGGGTGGAAATGGAGCTTGACGAGGCAGACGAAATGATCTCGCAAATGGAGGTAGAGATTCAGTCAATGCCCCAGAGTGTTCGAGGAACGTACAATACCCGTGTTCGTGGGTTCAAGACCGAACTTGCGCGCTGGAAGAAGAGCGCCGTAAGTCATTCGCTTCCCGTTGTCGCACTCCTCGGCTGACGCACTCTTATGATCCGCAGAAGGACCTCCACCTTCAGTCCTCCCGCTCAGAGCTATTCACGCATGGAACTTCCGGCGGCGATGATCCATACTCTGACGATGCTGCCAACCAACGTACTCGCCTTCTTGCAGGGACTCAGTCTTTGGCCGATTCGTCTCGCCGACTCGAAGATTCTCACCGCATCGCGCTAGAAACAGAGGATGTTGGAGCCGATATTTTGCGCTCGCTTCGTGTCCAGCGCGAGCAAATGTAAGCCAGTCAGCTATTGTGAGGATCCATAGCTGATGGTCGTACCCTGCAGTGAACACACAAGGGATACTCTCCAAACCGCCGATCGGAGCATCGATAAAGCGAGCGGAACTCTTAAACAAATGATCCGACGGTAAGGTTTTCTCCATTCGACGATTCTTATTCTAACTCTCGCCCAGGATGTACCAGCAGCGATACGTAACGTGGGCCATCATCGTAGTGCTTGTTCTCCTCATCGGCCTTATTTTGTGGTTCAAGCTCAGCTAGTTCTTTGGTCCTAATCTTTGTATTCCGGGGTTCCCCTTTTGTTTCTAATCGCCAGGGCTATTGGACATACAATGTTGGAGGCAGAAATGGTGCGACGTAGCCTTTTTTTTTCACGTTCCCTATACTACTACCACTTCTTATGACAATTTGTTTGAGTATGACAGTTTGCGGTACATAAATTCGGAAAGCTGGAGCTGCCACGAAATCACGTGATATGATACCAAGACCGCCCGATGAAGTCATCTTAATTCTATTACAAGTGGATGGTGGACTGCTCCCTCACACCATGGTCCGCCTAGCGCGAATTTAAACCAACTCGTTAAACTAGTACAACGCTTTGGTATATGCCATTGATCTACAGCAACCCAGTATTCCCTAGCTGCCGTAGATCTCTTCCTTGCCACCAGCGTCCCACCACTCATCAACTGCAGCATAGGCATCGTATCCAAATTGATACCTGTTTTTAGTCTGGTCCGCCCACTGGTTCATGTTACCCTCCCACAGTGGATCCCCGATAGCTGACACTCCATTTGGCCCACCGTCTAATGCTTCACGTTCCCTTCTCAGCCGCTCCTCCTCCCACTTCATCGCTCGACCCATGTCCGCGTCACGAGCTTCTTGCGCTGGCCCGTCGGGGAGGTGAAAGATGAATTGGTTCAGCCGGGCAGATTGCTGGGACTCTGATGTCCTTGGGAGCCGAAGATGCTGATATGCCTTGAGAAGCTTGGGCAAGTCACTCTCAGTACGCAGCCTGGACAAGAGGCTTCCTAGGACGGCTGCGTCTTCGACCTAGTCGAGGTCAGTATGGCATTTAAACCCTGTTGTTTGATATCCACTTACGGCCATAGCAGCACCTTGCGCACGGTAAGGCTATACTGTATCAGCACATCTGGGAACAATCCGAGGCATTGGCTACTCACCAGCATTGGATGACACGCATCCCCCAACAAAGTAACCTTGCCCTCATCGTGGACCCACTTTTCGAGAGGCTCGCGATCAGCAAGAAGCCACCTGAGAGGAGAAGGGACAAGCTGTAGCATTTTCTCAATCCTTTCGCACATACGACATATGTCAGCGTTTGAGAGGCGGAGAGAAAAAAGACATCACTGACCTTGGCTCCCAACCGCTGAAATCCTTGCGCATATTGTCGACGCTCCCCATGGCTGTCCAGCTCTCAACCGCGGGAGCACTGCCGTCCCGACCATCGGGATGAAGGAGTACAATGTTGTATTCCTTGCGGCTTCGAATGCAGTAGCCCATTACGTGGCGCCCCGGTCCCATCCACGCTGTCATCTGTACCGGTGGAAGACTGTCTCAGCTCAAGATTCACTCTTGGAGCCTCTTGCCTGACCTCTGGATGATCCAATAGTTCTTTTAGTTGAGGATCTCCTATCATCTTTTCGGCAGGAATAATGGCACTAAAGCGGGCGAGAAGGCTCAGTTCATATGCTATAATCTTGCTCAGAGCAACGTACCGGTATGCTGCATCTCCTGTCGGTCGCGGCCTGTCCGGTGCTCCGACGACTACCTCACGTATCACGCTCTTCACCCCATCCGCGCCGACAATGAGATCGCAGTCGACAAGTTCGCCAGTCGAGAGTGTCAACGATGGCTCGGAGGGGTTGATAGACTGGACATGGGACGATAGCCGAATAGTTACCCCGACAGTGTATGCCAGTTCATAGATCATACGATGAAGATCTGCACGCTACGATAATATGGAACCTTAACATTCATACCCGGCGGCGAGCTTGGGTAACACTTACATGGATATGGTAGTAAGGCGAGCCGTGATCGTGCTCCATCTTGGATCCCCATGTCGAGTACCCAACCTTCTCCCCTGTTTTGTCTTGGTACGGATGATATAAGTATTACTCCCGAGTACTCCGTTGAGCCCGGACTTACAACGCCGAAAGACGACGGCCTCTGGGACTACAGCTAGATGCGCGTATTTAAAGCACCATCGAACATTTTCAGCACGCACCCCCCAATAATAACGAGCCTTGCAACCTACCCAACTCGTCTAGCTTAGTTTTCAATCCCCATTTAATAAGTATGCGCGAAAGGTTAGGAGTAACTTGTATGCCAGCTCCGATCTGCAAGGTCATCACGCATTTAGTCGTCCTGCACGAGAAGTCATCGGTTGCAAGAAACACATCACCTCGCCAATGCTACGCGCTGTTTCAAGAATAGTAACATCGTGTCCAGCAGTTCTCAAGCTGTAGGCACATGCCAGGCCGCCGATCCCACAACCGACGATTGCGATGTGTAGGCGAGTGCCAGGAACCCGCCCGTCGTAGAGGCCGTGAATGGCTGTTGCGATGGTCATAACGCACGTTCGGGTACTAGATTCAACAATGGAGCTCGTAAGATTGTAATACTTCCGACAGATATTGTAGCTGGAGAGCAAAGGTTCCGAAATTACAAGCTTATGATCTGCCGTGTGTCGAGTGTCAAGGAGGGTCGAACTAGCTGGTGTACATGGGGCGCTCCTTTTGAAGCCTCGGGTTGAACAGCCTGCGTAACTGCTCTCTACAGATCCTGAGTGAACCGGGTCGTTCTGTATTCAGAAACGCTTGGAAAGAAGGCGAGACGAAATATCTCGCCCCTAGATGTTCATGCCCCTAATTGCTTTGTCATTTCGGGATTAAACCGTGGCGCTCAATGACCTCGTTGCACCGCATCTCTACCGATCACGCTGGTCGGGTAACGATTAACCGCTTGCACCAGCGCTATACGGGCGGTCTTGGACCACTGTAATCACGAGGAAGATCTCTCGGGGCAATATACCAGGTTTGAATTTCCACGTATGTACAAAACAAAAAGCTTGGCAACACTATAGTGTTGTACACACCGATTCCCAAAGCACGCCAGTACCCTCGTTTTTGCATTAAGCATAGACGCCCTCTTCTTGAGTCCCCGGCCGAACTTGAACGTGGATGGACCTCGGTGGTTAATCCTTTAGCCCGGGAAGGCCGTTATCTTTCAAAGTTTTGTTCACTGAATCAAGGTGCTTCAGGAACTGCGCATCCAAGTTGTCCCACATGGCAGGATTGTGCGCTGGTGTATCGTTTGCTTAGGACTTCTCCAACATAATGTCAAGGACTGCTTACTGTGCAACTTGCCACTCCTCTTCATCGCATAATCGGTCAGCGTAAACATCTGGCTCGATTCCATCATGAAGACTAAAAGCATACCCGGGGTGCCGTGAGTGCAATATGAGCCGAAGGCAAGGGGTATACGCACCGATTGTTCCCTCACTAATGCGCATCGGCTGAAGATCCGCTTCACTTGCAGCTTTGAATTCTTCATAGGCGACTAACCAGAATAAAAATTCGTAAGTTGGGATCGACGCGCAAAGCAGGAAAGAAAGTTACCGCCGTGAGCGACATGCCCACACTCGTAACTTGCGCCACCGGGAGCAAAATCGTCACTCCGGCCTTGGTAGTTGCCTATAAAGGCCTAAGCTCAACTGTCGAAAGGGGGGCGAATCGGAATAGACTTGCCATATATCAATCCTATGAATTCCGAGGCGCTGAAAATCAACAATGAGCCAAAGATCTGCAGATGTATGCGATAGGGCACTTACGCATTACGATGATAGAAAGGCGGACGGAAGGTTTCACTTGCGACGTCCCAACGTGGGCTGAAAATCAAAAAGTCCGATAGGGGGGTTCCGGCCGTTTTGGACCTGGCCGTTAGCACGCAAAAAATGGACCTGCGCGTGAATGATTAGGCTGAAATATTACCAGGAATGAACGGGGCTGCACGTACGGGTCGATGTGATCTTTGGAGATCGAACCAACGTTTACGAATTTCTCAAGAGCGTATTTGTATGGGACATAACTTCTCGTGGGAATCGTAGAGCGATGTGAGCAGCAATATGATCTGAGTGATACGCGAACCAACTCACTTTCCATGATATGCGACGACATCAAACGGTGTATGGTTCTGTTTGCAAGAAAACAACTTGCCACCTAGCTTATAGACGACTGGCAATCCGGTAGATTAGATCAAGATAACCACCACGAGAGCCAACTGCTTACTCTCCCAAGGGGACCGATCCAGGTCGAAACTAGCAACGGGGAACTCGAAATCTCGGGGATTAGCCAAGCCACCTGTTCCCAAAGGACCAAGCTCGGGCAACTCGAAATGAGATCCAAATATCTCTTGTACATCTATCAGTTTCCATGCATAAATCAGTGATCTATACATCCGCATACCCGAGACTGATATAGAAATACAAACTCACAGCCGCGTGAATCACCATCCGGCAACCCTACCTTGAACCTCACCCCTCGCTGAATCACACAAATCTCGCCTGGGCGGACCATCATGTGGCCAAGCTCGGTTTGGATGTCGAGTCTCCCGAGTTGCGGGACAAAGAGCAGGTCGCCGTCTGCATTTACAATTGCACGCTTGTCCATAGACGTGTTGGCAGTGTAGATATGGATGGCAAGGCCTTCGTGCAGGGTTGGGTCGCCCGAGCCAGCTAGGGTCTTGAGGCCGGCAAGAAAGTCGGTTTTTTCAGAAGAGGAGGGGAGGGAAAAGGGACGCCATGCTGAGAAGAGATGTGCTTAGTTGAAGCGGGGGGTATAGAGCTTTATTCAGACTTGCCTAGCTGGGTAGGGCTGAATTGAACCTTTGAGTTGAGCGGTGAAAAGTTGGACTCGAGCTACGCACGTAAGGATAATTAGTCACCGAACGGCATTTAGTCTGGGTAGCACCTACATCCGGATTGTCCGGTAGTTGCGTGAAACCTTGGTGCGCTACAGCGGGTCGGATTCTGTACAGCCATGCAATTTGATTGTCCTTGCGAGGTGCTACAAATGCAGTTCCAGTGATCTAAACTAGTGTCATCCTGCTTATCTCGGGTTCGTTGCCTCCACACACACACACCTGCTCCGCGTACAGATCGTATGCGCACTTTTGCGGGCTGTTTTGTCCTTGAGGTAGAACACCAGGTCTATAATAGCAAAGTCGTGGATAGCCAAGACAAATATAGAAATGTATACATACACGGCTTCACTTGCAAACCTGTTGCCGAATCCAACCTAACAACCGATGGTTAGCTTCATTCGCATATACTCGGCGTTTATCTGACCTGATATTGGTAGGGGTCTTTCTCGGTAGATTTAGTCAGGAATGCAGATTTTGCCGTAACACTTGTGATATTGCGGTTGAACTGTTGGTTAATGAATGGTGTTAGATAACCAATGACATCATAAGGCATGATTTGAACGCAAGACGCACTGAAAAGCGTGAAGCAGGAGCTCGAAGAGCACGAGCAGTATAGCGTAGCATGATGGGAAGTAAAGCGGGGAGACGAGTACAGTGGTGCGGTTGTTGGAGAACAGTTCGTCTTATAGCTCCTCCCTAGTTCACAGCCCTTGTGAGCGGTAAATCAAAGCCCGACGAAGCCGGTGGAGGCGAGTTCGTCCCCTATTCTATCGGTTAAATAGTTTATCCAAAACGATTACGT